>JAXCGZ010017322.1:17500-81503 GCA_037179515.1 Halocaridina rubra | reverse complement strand
GGTAGAATAAAGCATTATGCCTGTAAAAACTAAATTTATTAAATATATTCTCCTTAGGGTGAGAATAAAACTAATAGCCTTGTATTCCATATGTCTTGTACATGGCAACAAAGAAGTGGGGAGTAGGAGGCTGGCAATTTCTCAATCCAAATTTGTTATCTTGTCTATAACAGATGACTGGAGAGGGGAAGTGAGGATGAGTATAGTGTGAAGAAATTCCACAGCTTCAGTTCTGTACTTAAGAAGTCTGTGATTTTGTTGTGGCCGTATTGTTGTCTGAAATTTTAAAAAAGTTAAGCTGGTCGATTATCTTTTATAAACATCACTTTTTAGCTGTGGTGATATTTAAAAAAGCTTAACTGATATGTTAATATACTAACTAGATAATATTCTTTTCTTTATACATCCCTCCTATCAGCCAACAATATGCCCACAGTAAAATCGTAGACCTTCTTATGCACATAACTAAAGCTGTAGGGCTTCTTTACACTATACCCATTCTATATTTCCTTCTTCAGTCATTTGTTTCTAACAAGATAACAAATTTGAATTTGGAAATTGTCAGCATCATACTCGCCACTTCTTTGTTGCCATACACAACACAGTGAATGCAAGGCTAGTATTCTTATTCTCACCCTAGGGATACAATTTTTAATAATATTTCATTTTTCCAAGCATAATGCTTTACTCTACTGAAGTTAGCAATGTGGTTACAGCTCTGACAAAATGAATGTAATAATAATAATAATAATAATTATTATTATTATTGTTATTATTATTATTATTATTAGTAGTAGTAGTATTATAATAATTATAATAATAATAATAATAATAATAATAATAATAATAATAATAATAATAATAATAATAATAATAACACAAATATTTACCTCCTACTTTCAGGATTCGAACATATAACTTGTGAAATAGAAGTCCATAGCTTAATGCATTGAGCCACAGAAGTCATACAAGAGAGAGACATGAAAATTCCACTGAAGCCTCAGGATTACAGAGGGCACCGCTGGCACTTTTCTCGTTTGAATTTTTTACTTTGGAACCCATCAGTGACCGTTACACGCATGCTGGGCACTTGTGGGTTACAGAGAGTTGAAAGTTCACAGTATAAGGTGGAGTGGTGCCCTCTAGAAATCCCAATGCTTCAGTTGCAGTTCCAGGTCTCTGTTTATTACTCTATGGCTCAGCATACTAATCTGTGGATTTATGTTCTACAGAGTGCAGGTTCGAATCCCTTAAGTAAGGAGTAAATTATTTGGAATTATTGAATTACGATTTTTCATTATAGTATTTGTCACTAAAAGTTTTGATGATATTATAATCCCTCATTTGAATTAAGCAACACTGTATATATATAGATCACATTTGTGTGTATGAAATGGTGAACCAAGCTTTTGTAAACTCCTGGTCACATTTTCATAGCAGCAATCTTGATAATGTATCTGTTTTTACAGTGTTTCTTGCTTAGAACTCAGGTCTCTCAGATGGAGAGATTTGGCTTCTGCCACCACTGGTACATTAATCCTAATATGTCCTTAGGAGTTTCTTCCTATATTTTATTGGTCTCTGCAGTGTTCTGGAAAAGCTTATATTGTTGTGATTTTAAAAGTATATGATGAATTATCTTGATATACACCAAGAGTATCCCTTCACCCTGCCTCATTAGAGTGGGATCCACCCCTAATTTGTAAATATTATCACAGAATTATATTTCTATCCGTCAGTACTTGCTGTCTGTTACCCAATTCCAACTAGACTTCTTTTTCCATTCTTTATCACGTTGACACATGTAATTCTACTGATCCCTCCAAACTCTATTTCCTTTTCTTTAGTGGTCTCTTTGTTACATCTGTATTCCGAGTGTGACACTCAAGCTCACACGGAACTGTTAACAATTATGACCATTAAGAGTTTAGTCTTGATTTGCTTTCAAGTGTCCTTTCCTTCGACAATGAATTCAGTGTTCTAAGCATTGATGATACTATGTGATCTATTAGTCCTAGAGAATTCAGTAGTAATAACTAAGAATATTATGATAACCTCAATGTGATGCTTTCTAGAAGCCAGTTATAGTTTTCGAGATATATATAGAGGAATCTTTTGAAAAACTTTAGTAGACGTCTTGACAAGAATGTTGACATTTAAGAATTAATGATGTTCTTTGCTCCAGCGCATTTTGCAATGAATACTTTAAACTGTATTTATGATCTCCGTAAAACATTTTTCAGATAAGATTTTTTTATCATTCTTATATTTTTAAAATAGTGTGAGTAGATAGAGGCATGAAAATTATGCAGTGTTTTATATTTATAATGACCACATGTGCCAAGTAAATGAGACATGACAAAAGTGTGAACTGAAATCAATATTAATTTGTTCCCTTTAAAATTTGCAGTTACTTGGCTATATTATATAGTAGCCTTGCTAAAAATTTGAAGGAAGAATACTTTTTCAAATCTGAATTTCTAGAGATATCTTTAATTCTGCACTGTACAGTTTCATTTCCAAAGTTGGTTGCTATTTAAACTTGTAAATATATAGAATACCATTTGAACTCCAAGTTTTAGTCGTTGCACATGTATTCTTTGGTTATGTGTAGAGTATATCTCAGAGCTACTCCTTTTTAACATCAAACTCATGTATTTTCAAGCTGAATGTTAAAAAAATCTGCCTCAGGGTATATTGCCCAAAAGGGCTGCCAAAGAACAAACTGGACCAAAAATGTCAGGTTGACCAAAGCTGTATATTATGGTAAAGGTGTTGTTGTGCAGTTAGTGATGTTACTGCTTGTGTTTCTCATTTTTCTACTAGTAGATGAGCTCTGTGTTTACATTACTATCTTGGCCATTTATGTATGGAAATTTGATTTATTTTATTTAATTTCTGGGAGATTCTTTGTATTTATTGATCTTAAAGACAACAGTCTTTGTGTTCACCGTCTATCTTCTTTTCTGCTTCTATCTTCTGCTTCGTTACACATCTCATTAGATTATTTATTTTGAATTGTGTGGATTTGTTTTTTATGTTATAGACACTTTTTCCTCTATTATCTGTTTAACTTTTTGTTGGCTGTCATTTTATTGCTCTTTTTCTATATTCCTAAAGAAGGCCTCCTTTCTCATGCATCACTCAACTTGCTCTCCATTGTCTATTCTGTGTTGATATTTTGACTGGTCGTTGGTGTTGTTTTTTACCTTGAGCTGCTTGGCCGAATGGCCCTGAGTCACTTAGGATGGTCGATGTTGATCCTTGGCTTTCCCTCAGAGCTCTCAGGCAGTGTATGAAGTGTTGGTGGCGCCCTGCGGTTATGTGCGGTCTTCCATTATATGTATTCTGAGTTACTATCCATGTTTCCAGCTAGAAGTAGTCTTCAAGATATGACTGTTGAAGAGTAATTTATTGGTATAGAAAGAACTGCAATATTTTGTGTGTTGTGGTGAAAGATATGGTGATCACCCAGGTGACTGAAGCCCCTCCCAGGTAGTTGTGACCCATGAGGAGCAGAACTTGGCTGTGGCAGTTTGGCCTCTTTTGTTGCAACTCTTCTGAGTCACAGCTTTGGAGGGTGGACCCATGACGAAGATGCCCACTCCAGGTCCTGGCTGGATGTGTTGGGAGGTGGTTGCCCTGTCTTACATTTAATATGTGAGGGTGGGCTTGGTTTTTTTCATATCCCTTCAGATGAGTGGTGTATGTTCTATGAAGATTGTTTTCCCTTAGACTTCTCGGCCCAGGAGTGTTGTTGCCAGTTTCGTTGGTAGTCTTGATATTGTTATCTTGTTTTAGAGTGGTGATCAGTGTTTTTTATTCACTATATTTCTTCCTCCTGTTCCTCGTTTCGCTTGACTCTTTTATGTTTTTTGTTTTTTCTATGCTATTTGGTGACTGGCTATGCTCTCCCATTAGCTTGTCATGTTTACTGCTGGTAGTATTTGTAATATAGGAGGTTCATATTATATGTCAAAAAATATGTACTACTATGGCTAGGTGTTCGAAAAGTGTTTTATTTTATGAAATTCGCTGGAAGTTGAGATGTGGAGGGTTATTACTCTGTGTCTTGTGAGGCAAGACTGTCACTCTTTATATTTCCCCTCACCCAGATGATTGTCCTTAATATTGTGGATGCAGATTTATCAGCTTATTTTTATTTGGTACGTCCTAGGATTCTTTCTTTCTGGGTTGGATTTAAAATCAAATCTTTTTGGTACTCTTGTTATGTAATGTTGGCTTTCCTTTGGGACTGATTTCACCTTCTTCCGTCTTTTTTGAATGAGTTGAGCTTTTGTTTTGTTTTCCCCCACCTGAGGATTTTTTTATTGTAATCGTGACTTGTTTGGGATGAGAAATAGGAAATTAGAATCCATGTAGATTGTATATTGATCATTTCTGTTTTTTCCATTTTTACAGGTCATCTTTTCCTTTACTCCACTTTACTGGTTGCATGCTAAAATTTTAGCAACATTTTTTTAATGCTACCACCCTCTTGCCATAATATGCAATTAGTATTAGCTTATTAAATTTAGTGTTTTCACTAGTTTTGAGTCATCTGAATTTTGTGGCCTAGCTTGCCCCATAGTAACCATTTGAGGTTCTGCTCCCATTACCAGATGTTTACATTTTGCATGGAGATACTTGAAACCAACTTAAGAGAGGATAAGCTCTGTGAATTATCTCTGTTCATCACCTTTCAGAGTTTAGATTATTTTTACATAATATATTTGCGAGTTCTATATTTTTTCAAAGCTCTTGCAGTGTTTCTTCCACAGTATGTAAAGATGTCTTATTTGCAGGTTGCAGCTTTGCATATTTTTTTTTAAATTGCAGTAGTCATGTGATACTCTTATTGTAGTAATCCTTATAGAAAAATGCATTAGAAGTAAGATGACGTAATAAGTATATTAATTAATTAAAAGTTTTACTTTAGAAGTAGCCTGATTCATGGAATAGATAGTTGAATTATCATATTTGGTATTTATATTGAAATAAAGATCAGCTTTAAAATTTATATACAACTAATTTCTAGTGAGCATTTGTGGTTCACACTTTAGTGTACTTACTCAGGTCAAACCGTTTTTTATCATCCTACTTTTTACGCATTTTGTAATAGGATTACAAAGTATTTTAGCTCCCTTGCACCTGAGTAGGCACATTATTCATGTCATGCCTCAGACTTGATGATTCTTACATTGTTTACTTCTCAATTTTTTCACTTCAATCCTGATTTTTTCCCCATTTTAGTTCATATAGATGAGATTTTCCTTCCCTCTCTCTTCCACATAGTTGAATTTATTTTAAGGAGTTTTCTGTACTGTATATATAATATCTTTTTTCCTATTACACCAGGCATATTTATAACCACCTTTTCTATAAAAGCATAGTGCCATTTTATTAAAAATGTTTGGTAAAAACTTGTTAAAAAATACTCCATAACCATATTCAATTCGTTTTACCTTTTCCAGATATATATATTCTGTATTCCACTTCCAGAGGAGACATTTATGTGCCATGTAGACAGAGTCTGTTTATTGTTTGTATTATGACCCATGCCAGTTTAAATACCCAAAATATCCCTGTAACATTGAAGTTTCCTTTAGAACAGCATAGTCTCAATGTTTGTATCCAGGATAAGCATATTACCTTTGAAAATATTAGGAATGCTTAGTAATAAAACAATGTGATAACTCTTAATATTGGAAGAATTAGAATCAAAATATCACATTAAATGTGAGGAGAAATACATTGTGTTGTGTTCTCCAGCTGTGTACAATAGTTAGTAAATAGTACATATACACTACTATTTTGGGTAGGCTTATTTGACATCATCTCTGCTAAGGAGGTTTTCTAGCAATCCAGGGTATTTGCTAGGAGGGCAAACATTTTTTTATTACTTTCAATGCATATATAGCTTGAAATCTACCATAGCTATCAGATATGAACATGGCCTAGTTGTTACTCTTATTATGCTGTGTGTGAGAGAATAATTTATTAATGAATGCTTCAGTTCCTCGCAAACAGAAATACATCATCAGTCCCTCATAAAAACAACTTGAACATGAAATATGATTTTAATTTTTTATATTCATCGTTAAATTTACGGTACCTCTGGAAACCCTCATGACTTAGAAAAACTTTATGATTAATATTTCTCTTAATTGTCTTTAGTTATCATTTGATATAAATATATATAACTTCACTACCACCCTCAGCAATGTTTATTCTTCTGATTGAGCGGTAAGCAAGGGTCACATTGCACCTATATTAAGATAAAAGATTATACCTTGGCCTTGCTAAAAGGTTTTTTGATTTTTTTTAAGTGTCTACACAAAATGAATATATGCAGCAACTTTTTTCTCAGTTTGTGAACTTATGTAAAAATTCATAATACTAATGTCATAGAAGCATCCGCCCTAGCTGTTACAGTTGGATTAGAAACACCTTGCACCATAGACTAGATATGATCCTTTCTTCTATACTAAGAATACAATAACTTTCAGTGGCAGCATAGCTTAAAAATATGAGAGGTCAAAAGTGATAAAATCTTTTTATTTCAAGTTAATAAATAGCAAACTACATCAGATGGGTCTAATACTAAAAAGAGCTCAAAGATATTTATTTTCTCTCTCTACATTTTGTGTCATTGTTAGTCCTAATTATGGGGGTGGACATAGACAGATTGGAACTGGGGTATTAAGGCTAGATGCCCTTCCTAATGCCCCGTGGTGAGTGCAGTCAAGGGTCTGTCACTTTCCGAGGAGCTTAAAGGTGTAAACTGTTATAATATCAAAGAGAGAGCTGAGAAGTAGAGTGATATGATATAAAACAATGCTATTAGAGCTAATGGTCTGATTCATGAGGCCTCCTAGTAGTACCATACTTGTAAGTTTGTGGATCATGAAAGTTATTTTCTGAAAATTGTATGTTTCATTGTAAACAGGCCAATGTTATTTTTTTTCTTTTGCAGAATGGTCATTTTTGCCAGTCTTTCAACACTTTTGGGAAAAACAATGTATACTTGATAGTGGACATACTGTATCTTAACTTTGTGAATTATATGTGTTTGATATATATGATGATGAAATTATTGGGTGATAGTTGTATAGGTGTATTATTTTGAATTACAATGGGGTTTAGGATTTTAGTATGAACATATTTATTATACCTATTAAATAGGGGAAGTAGTGTTTTATGTACCATATCATTTTTCTGGAGTATGGATAAGCATGATATGTTAAATATGTCTTAATCGTTGGCTGGATAATCTTATTTGTGGCTTCTCTTGCAGAACTTTGACTTACACTTCTTTTTACTGTCTTCTCCTACAGAATATTGTGTTACAGGTTTAATTCTTATCGAAGTTTAGAAAATACTAAGTTTTGCATTTTAAGCTGTTGATTTAGCTCATCACTTTTTCTTGTAGACTTTTTCTTAAATATATAATTGTAGTAATCATTTCATATACCGTGATTATGAGATTGAATTTTCGAAACTTTACATATATCGTACTATTGGTATATGAATGAGGTGGTAATTTTAAAAATTACCACAATTATACATGTATTGTAGCTGTCTTCCTAGATGATCTTTCAATATTTAGTTAGTAGTTTTGAAACTGCTAAAAAGTACTCGTATTTTTCAAGTTTCTATGATACACATTTGCGGTATCTCTGTCTTTGATATTTAATAACAGTGGAAACAATTTTTCTGTCATTTAGTATATATTTATCTAATAGCACTGTGCTAGTTGTGAATGCAGAACTTTGAATCTCTATTGAATATGCTTGAAACAACAAAGATTTCATAGTAAGAGGAGGTAAGTGACCTGTGAAGCATATATTTTTATATTTCTATATATAATAGCAATTCAAGCAATTGTGTATTTTGACTTTGGCGTAGTGTGTTTTAACTTTATTTCTATATTCATTTCGTGCTCCTTTGTATGATTTTGTAATGATTTTTAAGTATTGTAGCAGCTACTGCTATTCTGACTAGCACCACTTTGTCAGAATGTGAAACCACTTTTTCTAACGTCTTTTGAATCTTCTCCTGTATTGGATACAGCGACAAGGTAGTAAACTCTAAAAGATTTCAGTATTACAGTTAACAACGCAATCCACTTAATGTGAAGGTAAGCGCTTCTGTATATTTGCTCTATATCTCAAGTTAATCTAGTTTAAAACTTGCTTAATATTGTTGTGGGCTGTTCAGTTACTCTCTTGATTACATTAACATACACACTTTTTAAATCTCCCCAAAAAGATCATTTTGTGACTAGCTATTTTTATGAAAAAGTGCATGAAAATTTATATCATGGGCATTTGAATTTGAATCTGATTATGATAGTATATAAATAAGTTCTTTAAGACCCTATTGTGCCTTTTATATTATTTATTTTCTTATAAAAGTACATTACGGACACACATCTTCAACTTTTTATCTTTTCTATGATAATTATTGCAGTCAGATTGAAAAGTAGAGACAGAAATCTACAGCTAATGACGTGATGTAATAATAGGATCAACAGCTATTTAGTACTTGTAGTATCGTTTGGATACCGATAAGATATCTGAAAGTTTACATGCATTAATTATAAGTATTTTATCCTTAGCAGCAGTGTTAAGAAGTGGATTTCAACATATATCTTACTATGAATATCTCTTGCATTTTTGTTGTTTTAATCTTATCCAATAATTTTTCATGCTGTGCTTACGCTTTACAGTCTGAAGAGATCACAGAACCTTAAATATATATGCATACTCATTCTATTTACAAGTACCTTTTAAATTTTTCATTTAGATAATGGTGTTGCAAATACTGTACACAGTAAATTCAGAAATGGAATTAGTTTCACGAGCTTCTTACGTTCTGCTATATTCCGATTGTAATGAAACAAAATATAAAATAATGTTTTGGCTTTTATTGAATAAGTCATCTATCAGACTGAGAAATTCATGCGTATTTCAAAATTTCCGAAGAAGTAGAGTGCGTTGCATGAAATACTAAGAGAATAAGATATTGTAAATAACTGTTTTCAAATTCACTCACCATTTAATGTAAGGATTACTATTGAATTCAGTTGCTTTCTTGTAATTAGCTGAATACCCCATGCCAAGATTCATACTAGACCGCAAGCCATTCTGAACTGAATTTCCTACAACTTCATTTTTTATGTTTTCATTGAATAATATTTGAACATCTTTTATTTAAGTGTAAAATATTATCAATTGCAGTCACTTATAATATTGAATGCAGTTAGCAAAAGACAAAAAGTTCACGAAAGTCATAGATGCAGATCTATCCTTTTTGAATACGGTGTTGTGATTTTATCCAGCATTATGTTATTTTAATTAATTTTATATTGCAATTTATTGTATAAATTCATATTTTTTACACCTATTTCTTAATACACTTAAGGAATATTTTTTACATACTAATATTATTGAAGTTCTTTGCAGCACTTGAAATGAGAGTTAACTGGCTTTTACTTATAATTTAAATTTTTTCTCAATCAGGTTCTTTCGTAGCCATCCAAAGACGGTCTCGTCTGATGAGAGTGGAGATAGTAAAATGGAAGTTGCTCACATGGATAGCATAGGTAAGCTGCTCTGTTCCTATTTGTTTTTTCATCAACAGTGAAATATATATGTTACTTATTTACTGAATTTGTGGTGTCTAATCTCAGGCTTCTTTCATGATTTTGAGTAGGTACAGTAAAATTAATATTTAAAATTTATTGAGCTTCCGGGAAGTTCCAGTATATATCAAGTCATTGTTTTTTATGTAACTCCCTTGGATATTTGTCATTTCCTTGAATGTTCTTCCTTTCCATGCATGATAGAGTGAGAATATTTTAAATGGAGTGGGCTAAGTGGATAGTAAAGTTTTATGTAGTGTAATGTTAGATGCATAGTGATATGTTATACAATGTATTTAGGCAGCATTAATCAGGTAATGCAAGGTAAGTTCTTATCTAGTTGAGCAGAAATTTTAAAGGATCAAAGTCAATATCTTGTGAGTAATGCCTGAGAGAAATTTTACAGAGGAAGAATGAAGATATTGTTTAAAACAGCTGTTAGTTAATATTAGGCAGTAGTAGCGGAAGAAAAACAAAATCACTGTAATTTGTGATATCTCAGTGACTTTCCCAAGAATAATTACCATAATTTGACTATTATCACGTGGTCATTCTAGCCTAGTTGTAGTTATTCTACATCTGGTATTGCAGTATCTCTGAGGAATGATTTACATGATTGTGCGAGGATGAATGTTGTACCTCTTTTCTTCAATAATGCCCTGCTATGTTAATAACCATATCCTTTAATCTCAAAAACCTTATTTTATGAGCAATGCACACTGTCTGTTGTTGGCTATGGTAATACAACCTTCATTTCAAAATCCTGATGTTCAAAATACTCAGACAGGAGCCAGAGATTGACTTTGTCCTATTTTGCCCTTAAAATGTTATTTGTGTGTGCTTGGTGCAGCTCTGTCAAACCATAATTTTTTATTTTAGATTGTAAAAGCAGCTCTCAACGTAAATTTTCTGTGTCAGGTGGCTCAGGAAATCACAAGCAGTCACAGACTCATTCGCAGTCACAATCATGTTCTGGATCGGGTGATAATTATTGTGATCACACAAGGTTAGTATCTTCTGGAATTTTTTTTAATTTTCTTCTGATGATTGATTTATGAGCTTTCTCTACGCTTCTGTCCTCTTCACTCTCTGACCAGTGTCTGTTTTCAAGCATACAGCTTTGAATGAGAACATATTTACATGTAGATACAATATTCACGTATGCTAAGCATGACAAGAAAGCACTTTTCATACGGTAGTTAGTGATATATGAGTATATTTGCAGTGTATGCATCTTAGAGTAGAATATTAAGCTCTAGGTAAACTCACATGAGTACAGGACTCTTCCGACTCATGACGTGCTCAAAGAACAAAGACTATATTTTACTGCCACCAACAAGATTGAGAATAATTATTGATTTCCTGGCCACAATGAAAATATAGCTTATAAAATACTGTATAAAGATGATAATAATTATAAAAATAATAATATCACTTTTATCATTATCATTGTTATAATAATAATAATTAAAATAATAGTAAGTAATGCATTATTAAAACCTTGTCTCAATAATTAATTATAGTTTGTGAAAAAATTAACAAGTACATATTGAAGTTACCCGTGAAATTAAGATATTCCGTATGAAAGAGATATATAGAAATTGAAGAACGCCTTATCATGACAGAAATATAGCTAGGTAAACTAGAAATATACAAGACAATTATAATAATAATAATAATATTAATAATAATAATACAAATGATGAAAATAATAATAATTATAATATTGCAATTATAATAATATAAATAATTTTAGGTAACCACGAGGTGAATTCTCATTGAGAAACAAAATAAGATGGAGAACTCAGAAATGAATACTCAGGGTAATTTGTACAGTTTACTGTGCATAGTATTTTTCATTAATTTATTACTGCATAGCATTATTTCTCAAAGAAAATGTTCTTAAATAGATTATAATAATAATAAATAAATAAATATATACTTTAAAGATTAAAACTGGACCCAACACTATGACATAAAGATTATTTACTGATTGTGTTTACTACACTACGGCCCCTACTTAACATTTTCCCATTGCTGTAATGTTCCAACTTATGACCGATGCGACTTACGACCGATTGGTTGAAAGTGAACTTGGTTGTGAGTCAGAAACTATCTGTATATTGAATGCTAACAAATATCATCAGTACTTGTATAGAAATTAAATATCACAACTTTTTATAGTTTCAAATTCGGACTGATTTTTAGATTATTGTAGTAATTTTCTAAATATTTGCATATCGTCAATAAAAACGAAGATGAGATAATCTTTCTCTGTATCATCATGTCAATTTTTCCTTATTTTATTATTATCACTTCACTGAGCCAGTTAGAGCTGGGAGTTATACATGGGTAATGAATACAGGTGCTTCCCTACTCACGAACAACTGAGTTACAAACATTTGCAGATACGAGTAAGCACGTACCCATTATCTACCCATGTAATAATAAATGTATTACTGTACTGTACTATATTATTACGTTATTATTACTGTATTAAAACTCATTAATACCATAAACTTTGTTTTAGGTAGTAGTTAAGTATCTTTAACCTAAGTACTGTACAGTTCTGCATATGTATTTACTAGGCATTACTTTTTTTTTACCTAAACACAACTTACAAACAATTCTACTTTCGAACAGACGTCTGGAACCTAACTTGTTTGTAAGTAGGGGAGTGTCTGTATTGATCTTATCATTTTTGGGCTAACGACCTAGTGTGCTTCCATACAGATAAGAGGTGTTGTTTGATTTATATTCAAATCTCGATTTACAATTTCTTCTCAATTACTCTTCTTCAATTTTTGATAACCTACCAACCATTTTGAAAATATTTATAAAATATAGATATTCTCAAGTTAATTTCTTGAAAAAACTAAGTGTTGCTGTATGTGACTTTATGCATGGGCAGTATGTCTTCCTGGTAAACAGTGACATCAAAGGTGTTGAAATATAAATCAGAGCATGAAAGCAGAGTTGGGAGCACTTGAAAATATTTCTTAGAGCAGTCAGTCACTATCTGAGATGACAGAGTAATTAATTTATTACACTGAAAATTTTCATAATATATTTACTGGGAGAGTTTTTGCTGAATTTGTAAATATTGATACTTATATAATGCTTAATTATCATTAAGTATCATTATTCAATGACAGATGACTGATACATACCCATTGCCATTACAAAAATATAAATAGTTTTAGAATTTTGCCTTTTCTCGGTGGTTGTAATTTCTGGTGTTCATGCACACGTAGATTCAAGTGTTGAACTGGGCCTTTGCATTTATTCCTCGTTTCTGTTAATTTGTTTGTCTCATTCTGTTTCTCTGTTGCAAGTGTTTAGTCTTTGATTGATGCTACTTGGCCTCTTTGCTGTCTTTGTGTTGTACTCTTTATATATATATATATATATATATATATATATATATATATATATATATATATATATATATATATATATATATATATATATATATATATATATATATATATATATATATATGAGTGCATACTCACCTGAGTACTTCGCTTTAGGAGCAGTTTACTTGTTCTGCCTTCTGTCTCTAGACATTTGCTTACCTTTGAGAAACTTCATATTCTTTATAAAATTTATATTTTTTAATGCCTTGTTTGTCTTAGCCTGTAAAGTTTGTGTATAATATAGCTATTTGTTCTTGCAATCCTTTTTTATTTCATTGTGTCTTATATGGAAGCCTTCTTTGAGGTCTTTTGAATTCATATAAATGATATAGTAATATATGACACTTCTTGTATGGCAAGCATGTGCTCTGCAGTAATGACCTTTTAAATATAGGGTGCACTTAATCCCATATATTTGCGTTTAGCAATTTAATGTTCTTTTTTGTTGCCTTTTCCTGTCCTTTTACGTCTTTCTTATTCCACTCATAACAGCAGTTACTGTCTTTCCCAGGAAAAGATAGTTCCACTTCACCATATAATTTTGCATCTAATTGTGTTATATCAAATAGTGACTTATGAGTCATGGAATTATGTATGGTGAAAATGTTTAGGTCTTCTTATAGTGTATCTGCAGGAAAATTACGTCACAGAATACAGATATTGTAGATAAATGATTATAACTTTTTAAGGAGTAGATGAGATAATAGACAGTAAGATAATGTATTTTATTTTCTGTGTATGGCTTTGTCTTCGCATGTCTGGATATCTGTATGTGATACTCTTGTTTGAGCAGTAAAAAACTTTTGTGTTTGATTATCTTGTCACTCCAGGCTAATGTATGTGTTGAGAAAACTTGTCTGGCAGACTGTTCCTTAACAGTAAACTGCAAGATATTCCGTAATTTTAAATTTCAAGTTTCCTAGAAAAGTGTGCAGTTTTAAATATACAAAGGTGCCATTATTAAAATCCATACCTTAATAACATGATTATTAAATATAGTTTATGTTTACAAATACATTGCATCCAATACAACACAGTTCATGCTCTTATACTTCCCATATATTATTACTGACCACGAATGTAAACTACTCGTTCAGTTCTTATTTTTCTGCATTGACAGACTCCACAACTCGGTCGTGCACACAGTAACTAGCTTCTTAACTTTTATGTAATATACTCTTTCTTCATAGACTTTTCTAAATAATTATGTGACTGCATGTCCAGGTAATCTGTCTGTTGATTAGCGGTGCATGTTTCCTGCATTTCTTACCTAATCTTGTAAGTTTGCATTCAATATCCCTTTTCCTTATTAACTATTTTTGGATTCTTTTGTATAAAAGCTAATTCTCGTAACATTAGATCTACTTTTCTTTTCTTATGTGTGATTTCATTACTTAACAGTCGTTTAATCCTCTTTCAGAATATTAATAAATGAGATTTTTGTTTACCTATCACCTTTGGTATGAAGTTTTTCTTTATATATATATATATATATATATATATATATATATATATATATATATATATATATATATATATATATATATATATATATATATATATATATATATATATATATATATATATATATATATATATATATATATATATATATATATATATATATATATATATATATATATATATATATTGGAGATGCATTACTGAATCTTCAGAACAGCAGTTTCAGTCTTGTCATATGTTGCACATAAGCTGGTCCTTGTTTTAAATGAAGGTAAACTCTTCAAGTAAGTATTTTTCACAAAATATGCACTGATATTATCCACATCACATTTGAGTGAAACACTGTTGATGTAAAGATCATTTTGTGTACTGAGATTGTAGCATGCTATTTCAAATACCACCTGTCATAGATAACTGAAATTTATGAAAACGCTTGACGTTCTTAATCTTCTTAGTTTGTATTTCAGCTTATAGCAAAAGAATAATACTTAGAGATGGTGTAATACTGAATCTTGGTGCCTTTTCAGCAAGCTCCATGTAGTTTTAATCAGTTTTTAATCTTGAGAGTCAATTTAATATCTCTTTCTTACATGGAGACTTCTCTCATTTCAGTGATCTATTCACTCCAATCGTTTTTAAATACCTGAGGTGGTTAGACTGTATTGTATCCCACTCAATCCTTCCCTCATTTTGATTGTTTTGTACATTAGAGGGGTAAGATTGCCAGTGCTGTACTTTTCAATCCCGTATTATTTGGCGGAAAAAGTTGTGTTATTTAATAAAAAAAAATTTTTTTACAGATATGTCATTCTCTTGATTGATTACTGTAAATGTTATCTTAGTAATTGTAAAAGAATGAAAATCCTTTATCATCTACTTTTTATTTTAGTCTTGAACTTTGTCATCCACAATTTGCCTGTAAGACTCTGTATGAGAATCTTTTCTCTATAGTCTTTTCACGCATGGAAGACTTATGACTGTGCATATTATTACAGTAAATTATTTGCTCTTTGCTCATTAGTTGAAATATGACCTAAGAGATGGGTATAGTTTTAGAACTTTTTTAGTTTCCTGTTCAAGTTTTGGTACATTATGCATATCCTTTGGTAATTGAGTAGACTGTATTAATAAAATATTTGTTTTCAGACACTTCAATCAAGTTCTTTTTGGCATAGTATTTTGAGCATGTTACCTCTGTTTGGTTTATTTTCTCTTCAGACAATCTGATAGCACAGCTAATGGTAGTGGGAGTGCAGATACCGGCAGGACATCAAGTGCTGGTCGATCCTATCATCATGTTCCTCTAACGGAAGAAATTTTGTGCAAGCACAATGCTGCCATGCAGAAAATGTTTTTGCAGCGCCAGCGCACTGATGTAACAGTACCTAGAGATAAATGGAAAAGACCTCTCAAAAAGACAATGAAGAGACCGAGTGATAGAGTAAGTACTGCACTGATCTATTTGTTTGTCATTTTTACCATTGGCATACCTCAAGTAGTCTATTCCTTTATACAAATATGTGTATAAATAACTTTTTGATATCGTCACTGAAGTGTGAAAAGGGCATATGCTATGTCATACTTATGGCAGTCATTCTTTGACCAATATCAATATGACAATGAGGCAAAGTAGAGCCTTTGTTTGCCCCGATCTGGAACATGCCATACAGAATTGGGCTCCATAGTGATACTGAACAATTGGAGAAGATACAAAAGAGAGCTTTCAAATTAATACCGTGGTCTCACATAAATAGATAAGAATGTCAGACTGAACCTTTTTACACTGAACTATAAAGCTTTAGCAAACCTTAATAGAATTGCACATTATATTTCATGTATATACAAGGGTCAGCATAATAGGGGTAGCCGTGTGTTAAAAAGTTGACTCTTCCACAAGAGGGCTGGACTGTAGGGTATCGAATAGAGCATTTAACACAGATATGTATACACATTTTAGTGATGCCTATAAATAGATATTTTCAGTATTGTGAATCATTGTATGTTGTATTCTAGAAAAAGTTAGATTCACACTAGGTTCATATATTCATGATGAGTATTTAAATTATAATGTGGTTTATCTAGCTGTACTGATAGTGGATTAATGGTCGTCATTCATCTGGTGTACATGATATGACAAATATAAGTAGCAACTGGACTTATCTCAAAAAAATTTTTTTTTTTTGTGATTGTGACACCAAGGCGGACCAAACAAAAAAATTAATATACCCTCATCTGGCCCTGGCACGAAGAGAACATAGAGAGAAACAGAGATGGGGAGTATTGTAACTTGTCATATGTGAAGAGATAATAAGGGATGTGTAATGAATAGCCAATATTATTCGGTGTTGATGTGGGCATAGAATACAAAAAACCCAAACAAACTTATTCAGAAAATGGGAAATATAGAAGCAGTAAGGCATATTGAGATCAAGAAGGCAACGTCACAATCAAATACACAAAATATTTCCAAAACAAAGCTACTTTTATATACTGACTGGGAAATGCATCATGAAGTAGGAGCATAGGCACCCATACAAAGCTTGGAAATGATTAAAAATTCCATCAGAAAATGAGAAATTACACTGGCTAATATACTTGAGATTAGCCTACACCTGTACAAACATTAGCTATATAAAATTAATCACATCATAGATGGTACTACAACCCCCCTTCATGCCAAACAGTTCCTATTGGTTTAGTGTGTATGTCGGTTCACCAGATTTGATTCAAATTCAGAGTAATTACTCAGTACAATCCATTTTAACCATATATGGGATCCTGATTTTCAAAACTGTGTGGTTTACATCTTGTGTGTAGATACTGCTAATCCAACGAAAGAGAAGTAGCTCAGGAAAGTACATTACCCATGGAATGTTATAGTGGAGATCACCTAAGCAGCAGACTAAACTTTTTGAAGTGGTTAATAGGTTTTCTTTGTAAATGATAGGCAATAATTTCAGTAATAACATTGTTTATCTATGAAGAATATAATGTACAATAGACATAATCCCTGTTAAAAATCTCAGTTTGGGCTTAGTATCAGAGTTTATGAGGTAGCTGCACTGTTTTTCTTATAAAAAGGGCTTCCGGTATTTGTTTTTAAAAAATCATATTTTTTAGCCACCCTTTCTTAAGAACTTGAGTCATAGTGTTTTAAAATATGTACATAGAGACGAGAGAGAGAAAAAAAAATTTCATAAGTTTCTTCAATACCTTGAATATTTGATATTACTTCTAGATTAAGAGAGAGCAAGATGAGCAAAATTTTAAAGGTACTCGTAAGCAGCCCATGTAAGGACTTCAGATTGTAGATATTGGATGTGAAAAAAAGATAGTCATTGTGAATTGTGAAGACCACAAAGACAAACAAATAATAAATGTTCACATGAAAAGCAAGAATACACTGCAGAGGTTTTAAAGGCATTGTTTGTGACTGTACGAATATAAAGAGGGTCATTACATGCCCTATGACCATCACTCCTGCACCACTATAAATGTATTGTCTCTATGTAATACTACTGTCTCCTCCTTTTTCTTCAGCTGTGGACATCCTAATGGTATGAGTAGGATATAAAAACTCATACAACCGTTTTGCTAAAATGTGCCTAAATCACTCAGAGTATTGTACAGATTAATATAGAATGCAAATGTATACATGGACACATTCATATCTTATAGGATATAAAATTCTAAAGTCTTGTGCTCTGTGCTTTCTGCCTTTGTATCTTTCTCTGAATACCTGCTCTCTTGCCATGAGTCCTTGCTATCTTCTCACCCACATGCTGAAGTTCTTTATATTGGGGACTTCAATATACACCACACTGAGTGGCTTAATTATTCCCACACTGATGTGGGAGGAAGCGAGGCCCTTGCTTTCTCTATTACTCATGATCTGGAGCAGATTATCGAACAGCCTACTCATGTTCCTGATTGCCACAATTATGCAGCTAACTCTGTTGACCTATTTCTTACTACTGATCCTTCAAACTACTCATATTGTATGCTTTCCCTTCTTGATAAATCTGACCACTTTGTGATCTCAGTTTCTTCCATTTTTGCTTTCTCTCCATCGATTTCTCCTATTCAGCTCCGCCTTTGGCACTTTGAGCGTAACATTTATATAACTACTTCTTTGACTTTCCATGGGAGGACTACTGCTATCAGACCCATAACCCTGATCAAGTAGCCATGAAAGTTGTCAAGACCATAACCTTGGAAATGGAGGCATTCATCCCCTTCTCTTTGAAAACTTTTTTTCCCCCTAATCCTAGCTTTGACCATATCTACCTCATAGCTATTCAGGCCATGGATCGGGCATACCGGTTGTACCAAGGCACTCCTGATTTAACTCGCTCTGCTTTTGTTACAGCTAGGATTCATTCTACTGCTTAGATTCGAAGGTCTTAAGCTTCCTTTTTAAGAAGGAAAGTTGATGACCTTAACTCCTCTCCCACTGGTAAATGTTTTTTGTCCTTTGCCAAATACTTCTGTAACTCAAGCTTTCCCCCTCTCATACATCCTGTAACTCAAACTCTCCCTCTCTCATACATCCTGATGATTCTATAGCTTGCCTTTCCACTGACAAAGTCACTCTTTGGCTCTCATTTTTCTGCCAACTCTTCCGTAAACAATTCTAGTGCACCTGTCCCTTATACTTTATCCCTCTCTAACCCTGTGCCCTCCCTTTTTCTTTCTTCACGCAAAGTCTATAATGTTCTTCGCTCTCTAAAGACAAACAAGCCATCCAGACCCAATGGTATCCCCTACAAGGTTCCTTAAGGAGTTTGCACATGAACTGGCTCCCGTGCATTTCTGTCTTTTTCTCCTTATTCTCTCAACCAGTATCTGTCCTTCATCTTGGAAGCGTGCTCTTGTTCAACTAGTTCTTAAGAACAGGTAGAATAGGGTGATAGCTCTATTCCTTCAAACTATAGACCTATAGCCCTAACCTCTGCTATCGCTAAATAATTTGAAACTTTGCTCAGTTCTCACTTCTTGAAACATCTTGAATTTACTTCGCTGATCTCCAATCACCAGTACGGCTTGCGCAAGGCAAGATCCACTGGTGACCTCCTGTCCTATCTTACTCATGTATGGTCATCTTCTCCGAGGTACCCTGGGGAATCCTTTGTTGTCGCTCATGATATCTCTAAGGCTTTTGACAGAGTCTGGCACAAGGCTCTGTTGGCCAAACTCCCGGCATATGGCTTTACTCCTTCTCTCTGTTTTCTGATTTCCAGTTTTCTTCTTTCTGACCATTTTATGTCGGTTGTTGTTGACGGCACAACATCTAGCTATTCCCTGTTACCAGTGGTGTTCCACAGGGCTCTGATCTCTCACCTATTCTGTTCCTTCTCTTCATCAATGATCTTCTTTTGCCCCCATCCTCCTCTTTTCCCCACACCTTTGTCTATAATTTTACTCTTCATTTTCCTCTACCTTTTCTTCACAATCTTTATCTGCTACTCGTAATCAGTCTCGTATCACTCTTTCTTCTATTCTCAACCCCAATCTGCAGAGGGTATCTGAGTGGGCACCAAAATTCAATTAAATTTAATGCCTCTAAGACAGTTTCTGGCTGTCTCTTTATCTTCTACTCCTCTTGATAGCGCTATTGTCTTCAAAACCAACAAAATTTACCCTCTTAATTCTATTAACATATTAAGAATCCAGATAGTCTCTAGCTTGTCTTGGAGGAATCACAATCCAATTTTCTAAATATGCATTGAAAAAATTGTGGGTTCTGTTTCGTTTTTGTCATTATGTTTCTTCTTTACAGTTACCTAAAATATATGAAAGTCTTATTCGTCCCCCCTTAGAATGCTTCTTGCACATCTGGGGTGCTTCTTCTTATACTTATCTCTTTGAAAGGGTTGTCGAGTTGCATCCCTCTCCCACTGAAAACCCGTGTAACACTCGCCAAGCCACCTCGTATCACAAGTACTGTTTGGAGATTTGTAACTTGCGGATTGGTTGGTGCAGCGACTGCTTCTTTCCTTATAATTCCAGCCTAGAACTCTCTTTCCTAATGCTTATAACCTCTCTTCCTTCAAAAAGCGAATCTGTTGTCGTGTCAGGGCAGTTTTCTTGCCTGTCCCAGTGTCACTCATAATAAAAAAAGCTTCTATATCTGATTTATGTATTGTAATTACCTAATTACGCTTACGAGAAAGACCCCCAAGTTCGTAATTTCCCATCTCCTGATCGGATCCATTTTGTACTTAGTGATACTTATCATACTTGTCCTTAAAACTATGGATTGAGTTAACATTAACTACCTCCTTGGTTAGCGAATTCCAATTATCAACTGCTCTTACACTAAAAAAGTACTTTTTTACATCCTGCAAAGAAGTTTTCTTATAAAGCTTCAAACTATGACCTCTAGTTCTAGTGCCAGCCATATAAAAATATCGATCCCTATTCACTCTGTCATAACCATGAAGGAATTTAAAGACTGTCACTATATCCCCTCTCAATCTTCTAGCTTTGAGTGATGGTAAGTCTAATTCCCTCAGCCTCTCATTATAACTGAGATTGCGTATTTCTGGTACCAGTTTCGTGGCATGTCTTTGAACTTTTTCCAGCTTAACTACGTGTTTTTTTCAAGTGCGGATTCCAAAAGGGGGCTGCATATTCAAGTTTTGGCCTCACATAGGTTACATTAATATTTCTGAACATTTCCTTGTCCATGTGCCTGAAGGCTACCCTTACATTTGCTAAGAAAGCATAAGCTGTCCTTACTATGCCATTTATATGCATTTCTGGAGACAAATTGGCCAGTATGTTTACTCCTAGATCTCTATCATTCTCTTTCTCTTGAAGTTGTACTCCTGCCACCTAGTAGTCAAGCCTGGGCCTTCTTGCACTCATACTCATTCTCATTACCTTACATTTTGAAGTATTGAATTTCATTTCCCACTTTTCTGACCACTCATGCAGACTATTTAGATCTTCCTGAAGTTCTCTACCATTGTTCTCGTTTCTTACTTTCTTCACAATCTTTGCATCATCTGCAAACATATTCATGAATGGAGTTACAGACTCTGGTAGGTCATTTACATATACAAGTAACAAAAGTAGCCCTAAAACTGAACCCTTTGGAACTCCACTACTAACTCTTCACCATTCAGACACTGAATATCTTACTCTAACCCTCTGTTCTCTTCATTCTCAGTATGTTTTTATTCATTTCAAGACATTTCCATCTATCCTTGCCATTGCTTGCAGCTTCTTAATAAGTCTCCCGTGTGGGATAGTGTCAAATGTTTTTTGGAAGTCTAGGAATATGCAATCTGCCCAGCCCTCTCTTTCCTGTAAGATTCGACTTACTTCATCATAAAATTCTAATAAGTTTGTTACTGTTGATCTACCTTCTCTGAAGCCATGTTGTTTCACTGACAAAAAGTTGAAGGATTCCAAGTGAAGAGAGATATGTTTCCTTAGTAGTTTCTTCATAATTTTGCAAACTATTCGGGTTAAGGAAACAGGTCTATAATCTGGGAGCCATATCCCTCCGTCCCATTTTGAAGATAGATATCACGTTCGTTTGTTTCCAGCATCTTGGAATCTCCCCTAACTACAGCGACTTTTTAAATATGATACTTAGTGCCGCTGATATTGAATTTGCGCATTTTTTAAGTACATGAGGGGATATATCATTAGGACTTGTAGCTTCGTGTGTGTGTCTGAATAAAAACTAGGTAAATGCAGAGTTTTGTTTTTATGGTGAAAATGACCTTCAATATGGATTTCGTTGTTGGAATTATCAAGTCATTTCAATAATATAAAGAAATACGTTTAATCTACGTTAATTGACATCTCATATTTGCTTCTCCACAGACCCAAGGAGTAAAACGATCATGTGCAGTCTTAGATCATGATACAAGTGTATCAAAGCACCCGTTTATTGCACCTTCTGCAGGAGAGTCTGGTTCCTCAATGAAACCATCTTCTGGTGATGTTTGGCCTCAGTCAGAAAGTAGAACGTCAGTTCCACCTTGTGGGTAAGTGCTGCTCATTACAGTAAATAGTTCTGTGGTACAACAGTGTGTAGCTGGTTACAAACTCTTAGTTTTTGACAAGTGAAGGAACTACAGAAAGTAGTTTACTACTATTGTACTATTATACTCCTCAGACTTCTGTGGATAACACACATAAATTCTGATTCATAGCTCATTTGTGTTTTCGTTGTTAAAGAAAGATATTGGATATTACTATATTTGGATAAAATATCTCGACGACAGCTTCAAGAGCTTTCTTTCCGTTTTACCTAGTTGTAGTTATTTTTGGTAAATAGTACTACCATATAAAGTTGTTTTCTCAGCACATTATTTTTTTAATTGAATTTAGTCGAGACTTGTTTTAGGAGTTCTGTGTATGAATAGACCGCATGCACAATAATGTGTTTACCATATCGTTTGTATATATAATTTCATACTATATACACAAAACTATACAGCATATCTTTGAAATATATTGTGAACTAAATTTATTGCTCGCTCTCATGTGGTAATAAAGAATTTATGGTCACAAAAGATTTCAGTACACTTGGAGTTGCAGTGGTACCTCAAGTCACGAATTTTATCCATTCCTTAACCCCATTTGCAAATCGAAATGTTCGTACTGGCAACAATTTTTCCCCTTTGAAATGCATGTAAAACATATTAATCTGTTCCCCAGCCCCAGAAACGTACCATTTTTAGTTTTTTTTTTATGGGTTTACATGTGCAAAAATTAAAAATAACCATAATTATAGAAAACTAAAGTACAGTATTCTAGTACTGTACTAATACTAAACATGGTATTTACCATTGTGGTTGATAGTTGCTAAAACGCATGGATGGTGTTGGAGGAAGAGGAAGAGGAGGACTACTCCTTCGAAGGAGAGTCCCCTTCCATAAAAATGTCGGACAACTGTTCAGGTACAGGCTGTATTTCTGGTGTTTTCTCTTTACATGTACTCTTGGAACGTGTTTCTCTGGCTGGTATTGGCATAAGAAAACAATCTAGAGAAATTTGTCTTTTTCTCTGTTGATAAATTTTTCTGAAATGGGACATCACATTGCCAATTAAAATGTTCACTGCTCTATTGGTCACAGTTTTGTCCGGGTGATGACTCTCAATGAAAGCCTGCACATCACTCCACGTACTAAAAATATCTTTTGACTAATCACTTGAAACTTTACCCTCTCATCCTCTTCCTCCACTGATTGTCCCTATTGGATAGTCTTCACCTGTTCACGTTGCAACTGTATAAGTTCTTCTGTGGTAAGTTCTTGTTTGTGGTCCTCCACATCCTCCTCGTTGACCTCCAAGCCCAAACTCTTGCCCGTAACCACAATCTCGTTCACTATATTGACAAGTGGTTCCTGCTTGAAACCCTCAAAGTCTTTGTCAGCCACACAACCTGGCCAAAGTTTCCTCCAGACAGACTGCAAGGTGCGGTAAGAGACCTTCCATGCCTTGTTATTGAGGCCTTTGCAGTGAAAAATATTGAAGTGGTCTTTCCAGGTCAAATTTGTGTCGTTGGTGCCCTGGAAACACCTGGATAAAGACCCTTTGTATACAGTTTCTTAAAATTAGAAATGACTTGCTGGTTCATGGGCCGGAGGAGAGGAGTGGTGTTTGGAGGCAGAAATTTGACTTTTATGAAGTCGTATTCAATATCAAGGTCTTCTTCCAAACCTGGAGGATGGGCAGGAGCGTTGTCCATTACCAAGAGATACTTAGGCCTAAGGGGGCAAACCTTTTCCTCAAGATATTTCTTGCCTGCTGGTGCAAAAACTTCAGTTTACCATTCTATAAATAGGATACCTTTTACCCAAGCCTTGCTATTTGACCTCCACATTACTGGAAGTCTAGCCTTCAACACATTATTGCGCTTAAAAACGCATGTATATTCAAAATGGTTGACTAATGGAGGCTTAATCTTACAATCCCCACTTGCATTAGCTCACAATTAAAATTTTATCAGTCCTTCATTGGTTTGTGGCCAGGCAGTGACTTTTCCTCTTGGGTTATGTAGGTCCTTCTAGGCATTTTTTTCCAAAACAGTCCTGTTTCATCACAGATAAAAACTTGCTGCAAGACATAACCTTCACTGTCAGTACATTTAGCAAATACTACCACATAGGCATCCGCTGCCCTTTGGTCCGAACTAGCTGCCTCTCCATGCCTAACAGCACTATAAATTTCAGTTCCTCGACAAAATTTTTCAAACCAGCCTCGAATTGCTTTAAATTTGTCAATTTTAGCCTCACTAGCACTCAGTGTTTGCTACTAAATGCCTTCACGCATATTATATGCTTATAAGAAAAATTCATTTTGACTTATTCCAGATCGGATATAAGTGTATATGTTTAAGACTGCTCATATATGTCTGATTACCTTTAGTGTCACAGGGGCTCTTATTGAAGGGCTAGAAAACTGTTAAATTTCCATTGAAACCTAATTTCCAGGAATAATGTGGGGTCAGTGGATGCAGATGTTGGACGTAACAGTAGGTTAACCAATCCATCCTTCCCTGGTATAATGCCGGGATTTTATCTCCCAACAAGCTCTGCCAGCATACCTTCTCTTCCTCCCATGGATAACATAAGTGTACCACAGCCTCCTGGACCAACATTGGTTATGCAGCACCAACAACCTACTTTCCTCCAGCCGCAAGGTAAGTGTGAAATGCAAAATAACATTAAGAAGCTGTTATACAGTAAGTTTTAAAGAGAAAAAATGCACTCAGCTAAAAGTAGATATAGATGGTAACTCCTCTCGGAACATCTTGTTCTCTCTTATCTGAACTTCTCAGGTTTTGATATTATTTTTCAGAACAGTATTACCTTAAATTTCCATAAAATAAGTTATGGCGGGGAGTCAAATGCATATGATACTGCTAGGAAAATGGGAGTGTAAGTAGTAAGCAGTTGGCAAGATACTGTTGTGATAGATAGGCAGTAGTGTTGTAAGTGTTAAGAGATGACTTGATGTCTTTGGTAATGTTTCTTATTTGAAACTGCAGATAGCAGAATTGCACCAGAGATATATTTTTATGTAAATATTTTCAGCTTCTCCCTACTTTCACACTCATAAGACTTTGGAAGTCTTTTTCCCTCACTACTGAAGTAGTTTAAAGTGACTACAGAATCTTGAAGAATAAGTGTGTACAGATCAAGAATCATAAATTTTTTGTTGTGTTTAAAAAATTAAACTTACATTAATTTATAGTTGATGAACATTTACAGACAGGTTAATGGAATTGTTCCAAATTGTTCGTCAGTGTTATAACAATTCCTTGATAATCTCTGTAGCTTTATGACCTGGAATGGAGAATTCAGTCATAACATCACATACAAGTCATTTCACTTCCTGTTGTAATTCTAAAACTTTTATTTTTTAAGAATATAAATATAGATATTTAGATAATCTTCTTATAGTTTGAATTTTAGTAATACTGTAGTAACCGAATAAGTAATAGAAATCATATCCTGTGTGTGTGTGCTTAATCCAGATCAGTCTGTCTTATTGGAAGTATTTGACTTGCTTGCATAGTATGTATATTTTTTTATTTTTTTATTTTAGAGGCTTCAGTTATGTGACTATTAAATATTTCTTGTGTTTAAAATACCAGATGATCATTTATATGCTTTGAAATTATTCACTATAAAATACTTGACTTCATTTGTACACTTCAGGTATTTTAAGTTTTGTCTCTATTCAGAAGGATTTAATGATGTAAGTGTAAGTATCTTTGACATAAGAATTTTTTTTTCCAACTTATCATGCTTAAGCCAGTTGGATGGACGCAACTGATAAAAAAAAGAATAAAGAGGCAGCGGTACTTCTTCATACTCTGCATACTTTCTCTTCTTTAGGGAGGAAGGAATTGCCAGTTCTTTGCTCCCCAGATCTTTTAAATTATCTCATGTGACAAACAAGGCAGTGTAGAATTCCCTCCCATCTCCAAAGAGAAATGTATATTGTATTATAAATTTTATTCACCCTACAGCAAGCATGGCATTGCCACTTCAGTACATGGGTGCTTTTCCTGGTGTAATGTATCAGCCTGTTGGGCCACCATTGTTTAATGCACCCCCGTTGATGCTCCCAAACGTGGTATACCAACATACGGTGGTACAGCCACCTCTTGGACAGGTTGCCATCCCTCAACAGTCGGATGGGGAAAAGCGGTCTGGTGCTGAAAGTGAACAAGAACTTGATTCAGGAAAGGTAAAACTTAATGAATATTTAACATATAAACAAAATATTACAATTATTTTTCATGTAATTGAATATAAGTGATCAAATTACCACAAGAGATTTTTACTTTGTACAAAAATTAATGTCTTCATTGATATTTACATTTTATAAGTAAAGTTGCATGTAAACTTTATGTTGCATTAATAATTACCGAGATATCAGGACTACTAAGAAGATTCATACTCTCTATTAATATAGCATTAAAAATATCTCTTTTGTACTGAAACACTGCAAAACTGTGGAGGAAACGAAATCTGATATATACAAATGTTCACAGAGATTTGCTGTAAAGCGTCCAGTTGTACACTTGCATCGTCCAGATTCCCAGGCAACATCAGTGAAGGCAGAGCCTGGGTCAGCACGGGGTAGTAATGCTTCAGCCTCTGGCAAAATTATTAGCTCGTATTCTCATGCACCAGAAAGTATTCGGTCTTATATAGAAGATATGAATCAGTTGTCTCCAGGATGTCCGCCAAAGGTAAGTTTTTTTTAAACTGAATAATATAACACTTAAAAAGTAGAGTTGCCACTGGTAGACACTGGAAAATAAGAGACTACCACCATATTTCATGAATAGCTCATCCCTATAGCAACAGTAGAATCTAAGAGACGATATTTACTTTGTTGGGTTAAATGTAATATTATTTTGGGTTAATTCTCTACACAAGCTGTTCTAAGGCATAAGCTAATTTACAGTTATCATTTATAGCTTTTTTGTTTTACTTATATAGGTATTGTTTAATTTATTTATTGCCGTATTTCATTCTCTCTTTTGTAATTTTCACTTTCTATAATTTTGTAGGAATCTCAGTTATCCCAGTCTACAAGTGTCCAGGCTGAGGCAGAGAGCATTGGTTCCCCAGGAAAACAAGAGAAAGTTATGAAAGGCGAACAGGGACCCCAGATGGATGTGTCCAGGTACAACATCATCATGATAACATACACCTTGTTAAAGCCAAATGAAAAAACAAAACAAACTTTATTTCCATTTCAATACAATGGGTATTCGTCAGCCAGGGCAATCCCCAACCCCCCACTGTGGTGTACAACCACAGCAGTTCCTGCCAGTAAACAGCTTAAACTCTCGGTCTTGGACGGGAACCGATCTTTCGACCTCGTGAATGTGAAGCCAGCGCATTACCACTGTACTAGCCAGCAGGCTAATGAAAAGGGATAGAGGAAGGAAGGGTTGGCATTCTCTTCTTTCATGAACAGTTCCCTTGACACATAACCATTGATAAAAGGGGTGGGAAAGTGGTTGGTGTGGTGGAGCCTTGTTGCTTCCTTTGTGTTTGCTTGTTTTTATTACACCTATTTCTCATAACATAATCTTTATATAATGAAAAGTTTGTCAAGTAAAATGGTGCTGTATTTATGTCTTCATTATGCAATAAATGCATATTAGAATATATTAGAAAAATTGCTTACTAGTATTTTCTACTTCTTGCAAACATATTTGCATAAAGCTTGAATATACAAGAGACTTTATAAATATAAGTGGAACATTGAAGTATTCATTTCCTCACTACATAAGGTAATCAAGACTGATTAAAAAGGATAGGGGACCGAAAGTTGGGCTGTCAACTCATTCCTGATATTTTTTCTTGTTAAAGAAACTAACAGTGGGAGTGAGGATTGGTGGGGTATGGTTAAGGCTCTCTGCTTATTTTTTTTAATCCATTGTGGCCACCTTGCTAACATCATAGGGATATGGCACCATGGGAAAAAAGAATATCTTAAGTTTTGTGCAACGTCATATACCAATTACCTTGTAATACTTTTATTTTCAGTGACATGGTAATGTCAGTCACAAGTTCAAACTATTCTTCTAGGGAATATAAATCTACAGATGACAGTTTGCAAAACGTCTCTGAAAATTCTGAAAATAGTGAGGTAAGATGATAACACCATAAAACTTGCTCAGTATATAACTTTTTTGAGATACAGTATATTGCATGCACAGTATGAAATTCGCTTACTTAAATTTAGGAAAATTTATATTTTATCCCCTGTTTAAACAACTGAATTGTATAGGACATATTTTTAAAAACTAATCACTCTGTAAGTACTATATATAGATGGAAGTTAAGACTGGTTACCTTCATCTCTGACGTCTGTAGCAGAAAATATTCCCGAGGTGTCCATGAGTAAATCTTTTATTTCCCAATGTTAATAATGTGAACATCATTGCCACATTCAGAGTAATTGTGTATGTCCCACCTCATGGGGCCATTGCCAGAGAGCCAGTCCGATAAAACATTATCCTTTTGGAAAAAAGAACACACCTGAAAAAAGCAGGAAGGAAAGTTGAAATAAATAAAAAGGAGATCAGGGAAAGAGAACTCATAAAAATACAAAATGTTGTCAGTAAAACTAGGCCTATAAGAGCATATGCTAAATCCTTTTCATACTACTTTTATATAATTAAGCGACAGGTTAAATCTAATTGTCATATGCTCTGAAAGTAATTAAATTTAAACATTTTCATTGATGTTATATTGCAAGTGTGGGATCCAGTGGAGATTGTGTGTGGTATCAGTATCATAATTATCGTTTTAGTAACACATTATATGAAAGAAAGGACTACTGTACCCTTTTTAAAGATATCAGCATGTAAAAATTCTAGTCCTTATTTCCTACTTTAATAACAGTGCATCACTTTTGTATAGTTACTTCTGATGTGTAAATTTCTCCTGTCGAAGAATAGGCAATAAGATCATAAATTGAAATGAATAAAATAACATATATTGAGGAATATTAGAATACTCAACAGTCTTGTATTGACAGTTTAAGCCTTAAAGAGGTCCTTCACACTATTCAAAGTAAATTATTATTCTTGATATGCTATTGCAATAAGTATCTGATATTATAGATAATAGGTAGAAAATAATCCATTCTAAATGCAGACATTTCATTCTTTAAACTTTTCACATATTTAAAGTAAAAATTCTACTGTTTTTCGTATTCAACATATAATATCAAAAGTGTCATAAAATGAGAGGGTATTTTATTTAAATTTTTTTCAATATTTTTTCATAGGCTTCTCAGCCAGAACCTAGGTGGAGTATACCTCGCTCAAAATGTCGCCGACCAGTTTTAAATGGCCCTCCATGGCTGGAGAATATTGAAGTTACACCAGAACTTCTATATAAATACCAGCTTGAAACCAAGGAGTTAGTTGATGTTCTTAGACATGATATGGAGATGCTCAAAGGAACAAAACAGGTAATATTTCACTTCATCCTTTCTTTTAAAAGAGGAGGCATTATATGCATTGCTACTGGTTTTCTATTTACTCGATTACAGTATATGTCTTAGCTTTATCATGAACCTTTGTGCAGATTGTGGATGTGTGCTGTTTTCAAGGTCATCTCAAAAAAATTTTATATCTGATGAAAATCAGCCCTTTAAAAAAAATTGAGATTTATTGACTGCATGTATCCTTTCCTTCTCTTTTATACCTGCCTTTTACTATTCGTTGGTTCTTATTAGTATAATTTTTTCAGTGATATATATATATATATATATATATATATATATATATATATATATATATATATATATATATATATATATATATATATATATATATATATATATATATATATATATATATATATATAGTGTTCGGTTTTACGTCACGAACTCCCTTTACTAAGGGCTAGGACAGTTGCCTTCTTACGAAGGACTTGTTTTGGCAGATGTAATCGTTACCCTGAGTGTATGCCCTTACTAACCTCAGTCTGTGACGGGGCGCGAACCCTCGACCTGCCGCCTCAGAGTCGCAGACGCTACCATTTTGCCACGGAGACTATATATATATATATATATATATATATATATATATATATATATATATATATATATATATATATATATATATATATATATATATATATATATATATATATATATATATATATATATATATATATATATATATATATATATATATATATATATATATATATATATATATATATATATATATATATATATATATATATATATATATATATATATATATATATATATATATATATATAAACACACAGTGGTGACCCCAACCCATGAACGCCTACACCTACGAACAAACCAACCCACGAACAAAATTTTAAACAAATTTTGACCCTAACCCACAAATAAATTCCAACCCATGAACACGCATGTGTTGGCCAAGCCACCACGTGTCCCACTCGGCCGCTCTCAGTTCTGCATTGGTGCCCGTGCTGTGTGGTTCGTTTGTGATCTGATCGTAGTTCCCTCTTTATTTTCACTCCTAAGAAAGTTAAGTGTTAGTGATATTGGCGTCAAACACCCTAGATGCATAACAGTGGAAACGAAGAAAGAAATCATTCTAAACATGAAAATGGGGTTCGTGTGTCCAATCTTGCCACGCAGTATAACATGGCGAAATCAACCATCTGTACTATTGTAAAGAATAAAGAAATCTTAAAGACTTCTGACGTCTCTAAAGAAGTAAATATATTAACGAAGAAAAGGTCAGTAATAGAAGAGGTAGAAAAATTATTATTGTTGTGGATAAATGAAAAACAGCTGGTTGGAGATAGTATTAGCGAGTTCTTGTGGCACTAAAATTGAGGAATTTAATGCCAGCAGAAGCTGGTTTGAACACTTTCGTCACAGAACTGGGATTCATAGCGTCATTACAACTTAGTTAGTGGTAAAATTTCTGCCTCCCAACACCACTCCTATCCTCCAGCCCGTGGACCAGCGGGTAATTTCTAATTTTAAAACGTTGTATATGAAGGGTCTTTTTGCCAGGTGTTTCTAGGTCTCCAATGACACAGAATGGACTCTTTGTGATTTCTGGAAAGACCACTTTAATATCCTCCACTGCATTGGCCTCATTGAAAAAGCATGGAAGGAGGTCTTATATCGGACATTGAACTCTGCTTGGAGGAAACTTTGGGCAGGTTGTGTGACTGATAGAGACTTTTAGGGCTTCAAGCAGGAGTTAGCTATCAAAATTATGAATGAAATTGTGGCCACATGCAAAAGTTTGGGCTTGGAGGTCAATGAGGAGGCTGTGGAGGACTGCCAAGAAGAACTTATCACCGAAGAATTGAGTTGCAACATGAACAGGTGAAGATTCCTAAAGAGGAGCAGTCATCGGAGGAAGGGGATGAGAGGGTAAAGGTGTCCAGTGAAGAATTTAAACAACTTTTAGTAAGTGAAATGATGTGCAGGCTTTTATTGAGAATCATCACCCAGATAAAACTGTGGGCAATAGAGTAGTGAATATGGTAAATGACAATGCAATGAATATATTTAGATAAATTTACAAAATAAAAGACAAATTTCTCTGGATCGTTTCCTTGTCCAAGTAGGCGGGGAAGCAGCTTCCAAACGAGAATAGAGAGAGAAAACATTAGAAATAGAGCCTGTATCGGAAGAGTTTCCTAACGTTTTTATGGAAGGTGACTCTCCCTCCAAAAATTAATCCCCCCTCCTCTTCCTCCACCACCATCCGTGAATGCCAGCAACAATCATTCACAAAGGTAAATACAGTACTGTATTTCTATTTTTAATGTTATTTTCCTTAATTATTAATGCTATTTTCCTTTTACAGAATATATTGCTTATAACCTGTATTATATTTCTTGTTTTTAATGACTCGTAAAATTTTACAGTGAATATTTGTGGTGACCTGGAACTGATTAATTGGATTTACATGCTTTCCAATGGGAAAATTAAATCCAACCCACTAACATTTCAACCCAAGAACACTTTTTTGGAACGGATTAAGTTCATGGGCTGGGGATCACCACTGCATATATATATATATATATATATATATATATATATATATATATATATATATATATATATATATATATATATATATATATATATATATATATATATATATATATATATATATATATATATATATATATATATATATATATATATATATATAATCAGTAATCCCTCGCTATATTGCAGTTCACCTTCCGCAGATTCAGTGCATCGCAGGTTTTTATGGCGAGCATATGTATTTTGTATCGCAGATTTTCTGGGTATATAGCGGGAATCCACGTTATGTGGAAATATTGAAATTTCAAGTATTTTCATTATTTTATTGATTAAAAAAAAAGTATTTCCCAGCCTAAGAATAATAAAACAGTAAAAACTAGTAAAAAACATAAATTGCACCATTTGAAATACGATACCGGTACAGTATGTGCTGCGTATACATCTGCGTCTTGGAAAACACAAAGGATCGCACCTACGTGAGATAGTACACAGGATGATATTGGCTGATAGGTGGGAGACGTCTAATCACAGAATTGTGTTCTGTATCCTGGGGTGTGATTGGCATTTTTATTGAAGCTTGATTCTTCCAACATCTTCCCTTGTCTCGCCTCACACATTCAGTTATTAGGTGTGCACCTTACGTCATAAAAGCCGTAAAGCTGTCATCGGCTGTGCAGTATGTAAACTTCATCATTACTGTACCCCTCTCTGCTCTCACATGTTAGTCTCGTAAAGTTACTGTATTATCATTATTGTTATTATAAATATAATGTGTTATTATTATAGGTATTATTTTGGTACAGTACGTATAGGTTATTCACGGTAAATTTACCTATCACGCTCATATAGCTTTACGCTTGCGCGCTGTTGTTTATGGTAAACTTACCTGTCACACTCATATAACTTTACGCTTGCACACTCTTATTAATAAAGTAAAGGGTGAGTTGTTAAGAGTGCAGGGAGGGTTTATAATGATAAAAATAAATGTTAAATAATAAATATGGTGCTGCTACTTCGCGGATTTTCACCTATCGCGCGTGGTCCTGAAACGTAACACCCGCGATAAACAAGGGATTACTGTGTATATATATATATATATATATATATATATATATATATATATATATATATATATATATATATATATATGATATATATATATATATATATATATATATATATATATATATATATATATATATATATATATACACACAGTGGTGATCCCAACCCACGAACTTAATCCGTTCCCAAATACTGTTCTTGAGTTGGATTTATTTTGCCCATTGAAAAGCATGTAAATTCAATTAATCCGTTCCTGGTCACAATAAATAATCATTTTGAATTTTTTTTAGTCACTAAAAAGATGAAATATAATACAGGCTAAATGTATTTCATCTGTAAAAGTTGAATTACCTTAAAAATAGAAAGGAATTTTACTCTAAGAAAGTAAAATATGAACATATTCAGGTATACAGTATACACTACTTGATACCCAGTATAAAATAGCAAAGTCCAACGCTTAGAAAAAGTTATTACATTCTCCCACTAATTACGAATACAATAGGAAATAGTACATACTGTAGGTAAACAAAAATAATGTAAGTAAGAAACAGGACTGTAATTACCTTTGTGCATGATTGTTGCTGGCATACATGGATGTTGGTGGAGGAGTAGGAGGAGGACTAATTGTTGGAAGGAGAGTCTCCCAATATCACAAAAACTTTTAACTTTCTTAGGAGCCATAATAAGGGCTATATGAAAGGTAGAACAATGGAAAATAAAGCAAGAACTATGAACAGATCATGAACAAACCACACAGCGTGGGCACCAATGCAGAACTGAGAGCAGACGAGTGGGACACGTGGTGCCTTGGCCAACACGTGTGTGTTCGTGGGTTGGATTTTGTTCGTGGGTTGGTTTGTTCGTGAGTTGGGGTCACTACTGTATATATATATATATATATATATATATATATATATATATATATATATATATATATATATATATATATATATATATATATATATATATATATATATATATATATATATATATATATATATACACACAGGGGGTCCTCATATTACGACAGGGTTCCGTTCCTGAAAAGGATTGTAACCCAATTTTCATCTAAAATTGGAACACACCTGAATATAAACCTAGGACCTGTACCTATGCTAAAAATAAATAATCTATAACATAGAAACATAATCTAAGTTCATAATCTAAGACATAGAAATAGTAAAAGTACACTATACAGTGTTACATACCTTCACTCTTGTAATCTAACACTTACAAATAGTAAAAGTACACTACATAATTTTACTTACCTTTACTTGTGTGATCAGCTTGCACACTGGAAGGGGCATTGCAAGGGAGGGAGAGACAGGCTTATAAAGACGGAAGCTGGAGAAGCAGGTGCTAAAAAAACTGGGGCATTGAGTCTGGAGAGGCAAGAGAACCTGCAGTAGATGCTGGAGATACTGGGGTAGGTGAGTCTGTAGAGACAGCTGAGGTAGAGGGTCAGGAGCTGTTGGTGGAGGCTCTACCTTCATGAAGAATTGCTCAAAGCGAATCTGAAAGGATGCCCTCTTCGTCTCCTCCCAAATTTTCTTGTAGCATCGCAGAAATCCATGACTCCTCTGGCGACCTTAGTGTACCTGATAGTGTTGGGGTCCTGAACCTCGAACTTTGCCAACCTTTCCTTTATCAGGGCAAAAGCTTCTTCCATGTCCATGCTTGTGAATCTCTTGGGCTCTGGGCTTGGTATTTATTCCTCTTTTTCAGTCATCTGTTTCTACAGTTGAATAAGGTCCTCAGCAGAACTCCTCTCCCTGAGATTCTAGCTCTGTTACATCTTCAGGCCCCACCTCCAACTTGAACTCCTTACTCAGGGCAACAACGTTCTTGGTGACAACCTCAACTGTCTCCTCAAAGCCATGGAAGTCATTCACAAACTGTGGGCACAGTCTCTGCCATACCCCATTCAAGTTTGTCTGTTTAGCTTCCTCCCAAGACTCAGCAATATTCTTTACAGCATGAAGAATATTGTACGAGTTTTAAAAGTCGTACAATATTCTTCATGCTGAATATTGTACGACTTCCAAAACTCATTGGGAGTCAAGTTCTTGTTCTTCACAGTCGCCCTGAGAGCCATAGTGATTGACCTTCGGAGGTAGTAGGTCTTGAAAGAGGCAATAACACCTTGATCCTTTTGCTGTAACAGGAAGTGGTATTAGGTGGAAGGTAACCACCTTAATATTAGGATGAAAGTCATCCAAACGGGGAGAGTGACCAGGGGCTTTGTCCAGCACTAGCAACACCTAAAAGGGAAGACAAACCCTTCAGAAGTAGATCACCTCTCCACTCCTGGCACAAAATGGTTGCTGATCCAGTCCTTAAATATCCGAAGGGTTATCCAAGCCTTCTTTGATTTCTAGATAACAGGTAGTTGACCATTCCAAATGCCCTTGGATTTTCTGTCATAAACCAACAAGGGCTTCAGCTTGAACTCTCCAGCAGCTTTAGCCCCCAATAGCAAAGCCATTCTCTCCTTGCTGACTTTATGGCCTAATGTTGTCTTCTGCTTGGCGATGTACATACAACTAGGCATACACTTTGAGATTAAGCCAGACTTTTTCGTAGCCCCCTCCTTAATTATTTCTGCTAACACACTGGGAAACTCTTTTGCTGCTTTCTCATCACCACTAGGAGCTGCACCTTGCACCTTTAGGTTATGCAAATTAGCATGAGTCTTAAAACACATAAACCAACCCACACTGGCCACAAACTGTTTACTTTCCCTCTCTTCCCCCTTATCCCTTTTCACGGCATCGGATAATCTTTAAGTCTTCTCCAGAATCAGCAGGAGGCTCACTGGGATACGCCATCGATGCTGGTAATCCAGCCAGAGCACTTATAACCTTTCCATTTCGATCATAAGGTCACTACGCTGCTTAGTAATCACAGTGGACATTATAGGAGCAGAACATTACACATGAGTATAGATGCAATCTTGATCCTTAATGATTGTTACCACGATTGAACTGACTAACCCCAGTGAGCGCCATTGTTCATAGCAAATTCTCCCTTTTTCGAGCATTTTACTATTTCTACTTTAACTTCCATGGTGTTGGCTTAACTTTTCTTTGAAGCACTTCCATCAGAATAATCAACAATAAGGTTGAAAGACATAGTACAGGTCAATAATGAGTAAACACTAGCAAAACCAATGAGAGAGCGGATGAGCACGAGTGCAATATGGCATACGAGAATTACCTGAGTGACGCTTCTCTTTCACAGTCTAATGCTGCGTGATGACGTATTCTCTCACCATGCTCAACAAACTTTTTTGCATGAAGATTGTATTTACGGCTATGTATTTGGCAATTTTGTAAATATATGAAATTTAATTCCTCCAAATAACAAAATGCAATAAATAAATAAATAAATAAATGAATAGAGCCATTAACTTTATATATACATATGCAACAGAGCTGATAGCTGTGTATTTATCCACCACACTCATAATTGTTTAGCATGCGAAGTTTATAATTACCACACAAACCAAGTAGGTTGAAAAATTTATTTATCAATAATTTATGGGCCTGCGTTGTAGCATCGTAACTCGAGGACCATGTAAACCTAAGACCCCTTGTGTGTATAGATATATATATATATATATATATATATATATATATATATATATATATATATATATATATATATATATATATATATATATATATATATATATATATATATATATATATATATATATATATATATATAGGGGGTCCCCACTTTACGTCAGGGTTCCGTTCCTGACAGGTGACTTAAGTTGAATTTCGACTTAAGTAGGAACACACCTATAATTCGAACCTAGGTCCCCAATGCTAAAAACAAGTACTCTGAAATAGAGAAAAATAATCTAAGTTCTTAATCTAATGCGTATAAATAGTTAAATTACACTATTTACAGTATTCCTTACCTTTACTACTGTGGTTGGTTTGCATCTGGATGACTGGTATGTTGAAAAATTGATTTATTAATTATTTATTGGTCTCTGATGTAACCTCAAAACGATGTTATACGAAACAACATTGTATGGAGACCCCCTGAATATATATATATATATATATATATATATATATATATATATATATATATATATATATATATATATATATATATATATATATATATATATATATATATATATATATATATATATATATATATATATGAGACATTAAACAGGGGTCCTCGTTCAATGTCAGGGTTCCGTTCCTGACAGCTGACTTAAAGCGGATTTCGACGTAAGTTGGAATTTACCTAAATTCGAACCTAGGTCCCCCAATCTATGTTAAAACTAAATCATGTAAAACATTGGAAAAAACTCTATGTTCATAATCTATAATCTATGATAAAAAAAGACTAAAACTAATCTTAATAGTATTGCTTATATTTCAAATTAACATTATCTATAGAAATAAAGTTCTCATTGTAAGATACAGATACTGTATAATAAAACTACACTCATAAGCATAAAAATATCTGTACTTTATTACACTACAATAATACTGTATAGTACAAAACTTTAGGTACTGTTGAACTTGATTTTAAAATATGGTTGTCATGTTTTGTACTAAGGAAAATCATATCTGCAATTCATATTATAATCATTCAATAAAAATAAAATTTCTATTTAGAAATAAACTGTAAATACTTTTACCACATCTAAATAATAATGTTGTATTCTCCTAAACAATACTTGCAAAAAGTCTATAGTATACAATATGAGATAAACAAACATTGATAGATTGTTCATACACTGCTATGAACAATAAATTCAGTCTAATTCCTTCTAATAACCAAATACATAAACAGTGCTCTTAGCTTTGTACTCATGTTTGTGCAATATTTACCACTCAAGCCATGTAGGTTGAAAAATTTATTTATTAATAATTTATGAGCCTCTATCATAACTCGAGGAACATGTAAACTGGGGACTTCATATATATATATATATATATATATATATATATTATATATATATATATATATATATATATATATATATATATATATATATATATATATGTACACAGTGTTCCCCCCCTTATCGCGGTAGTTCGGTTCCGGGACCCGGCGCAAAGTAGGATCAGATTATTATTATTATTTTTTTTTTTATTTTTTTTTTTAGATGATTATGACACCAGGACAGGCCAAAAATTATAAAATAAAATGGCCTTTATCAGGCTGTAAAGAGAAACAGAGATGGAGAGTGTAATGACCTGTCAGATGTGAAGGGATTATAAAAGATGTGTAATGAATATCCAGCTCTCTGCTGGGTTTACTATACCTCTGCATTACTTTCATGATGTCTATTCTAAAAATTCTCCTTAGATCTTATAATTATTATTATTATTATTATTATTGGCAACAATAATTTTCCTTTGATGATGATTGGGGAGATTATTATTATTATTATTATTATTATTATTATTATTATATTATTATTATTATTATTATAATCATTATTACTACGAATTCGTAATTAAACCATTATTTTTACTTTAAATAATGTAGTTTTGGTTGAATGAACAAGAGTTACTTAAAGATTCTCTCTCTCTCTCTCTCTCTCTCTCTCTCTCTCTCCTCTCTCTCTCTCTCTCTCTCTCTCTCTCTCTCTCTCTCTCTCTCTCTCTCTCTCTCTCTCTCTCTCTCTCTCTCTCTCTCTCTCTCTCTCTCCAACATTCGATTCTACCCAACCCCCCACACTCTCTTTGTCCCAACCAACTAGGGAGGGGCACTTTACACAGTTATTAAAAGTAAATAAACCAACATATGTACAAAAAATGATGAGCCCTTAATAATAATAATAATAATGATGATGATGAATAATCTCCACAATCATCATCAAAGGAAAATTATTGTTGCCAATAATAATAATAATAATAATAATAATAATAATAATAATAATAATAAGATCAAAGCAGAATTATTGGAATAGACATCATGAAAGTAATGCAGAGGTATATTAAAACCCATCAGAGGGCTGGATATTCATTACACATCTTTTATAATCCCTTCACATCTGACAGGTCATTACACTCTCAATCTCTGTTTCTCTTTACAACCTGATAAAGTCTGTTTTATTTTATCATTTTTTGGCCCATCCTGGTGCCACAATAATCTTTATTTTTTTTTATTTTTTATTTTTTTATTTTATTTTTTTATTTATTTCCCCCCCCCCAAAAAAAAAAAAACGCGATGCAGTGAGAACGTGAACCAAGAAACGCGAATAACTGGGGGAACACTGTGTATATATATATATATATATATATATATATATATATATATATATATATATATATATATATATATATATATATATATATATATATATATATATACATATATATATATATATATATATATATATATATATATATATATATATATATATATATATATATATATATATATATATATATATATATATATATATATATATATATATATATATATATATCTTCTTCGTCTACATCTTTTCCCACTTATATGTGGGGTCGATGTTTCTGGCCAGTTTTCTCCATTTGTTTCTGTCTCATACCTCATCACCCAACAAACCTTTAGACCTCAGGTCGTCATTGATGCAATCCATCCACCTACACTTTGGTCTCCCTCTCCTTCTCCTACCCTGTATATCCATTTCCATCACCCTCCTCCCAACATACTGTTCATCCCTCCTAACGACATGACCATACCATCTTAGTCTACTTTCTTGTATCTTATCTGATATTTCTCTAACTTTTGAGGTACCTCTAATTACCTCGTTTCTGATCTTATTGCTTCTTGTCACCCCACACATCCATCTCAACATCCTCATCTCTGCCACATTCAGTTTTTTCTCTTGTGTCTTCTTTATTGCCCATGTCTCTGCTCCATACATCATCGCAGGTCTCACAACTGTCTCATGCACTTTACCCCTCAACTTAATCCCTATTCTCCTGTCGCACAGCACCCCAGACACTTTCTTCTAGTTCTTCCATCCCGCTTGTATTCTGTGGGTTATTTCTGACTCTAGGTCACCATCCTCTGCTACTGTTGATCCCAAATACTTGAACTTTTCAACTCTTTTCAACACCTTCCCCTGCAAATTTACCTCCCCATCCTCATCATCTCTCAACCTCAAGTACTCTGTCTTCTTCCTGCTGATTTTCAGTCCTCTATCCTCCATCACTCTTCTCCACTCCTCAAGTTTCTCCTCCACTACCTCTCGTCTGTTGCTACACAGTACAATGTCATCTGTAAAGAGCATACACCATGGAGACTGATCTCTAATACCTTGGGTTACTACATCCAAGACCAGATCAAATATATATGGACTCAAAGCAGATCTGGTGTTGGATGTAGTAACCCAGGGTATTAGAGATCAGTCTCCATGGTGTATGCTCTTTGCAGATGACATTGTACTGTGTAGCAACAGACGAGAGGTAGTCTCTTCTTTTACTACATGAGGATAAGTTCTCAAAAGGCTCGTGTAAACCAAATTTCGGGTAAACTAAAGAATATATTTCTGTAAGGAATAATGTTAATTGACATAGATACGTCCCACAAGCGTGTATAAACACACTACCAAAGAAAAAAGCTAGTTAATTATATTTTACAAGTACAGAAGCAAGCTTAAATATATATGTAAGTAAGATAAAAATAAACAAATACAATATTAAAGATATACAGCGTACAGGTAAATAAAAAATAAACAAAAGCAACACTAGAAAACTCAGCAAGCTTTGCATAACTCTAGGAAAATTCAGGTTTATTTTGCAAGTCTTGGCATATTCAGCTTTTTCATTCTGCAATGCCTGAAATATAACAGTATTAAAGATATAACAGATAGAAAAAATAAACAAATTATACAGGTGTACTCACTCTATATACGGCAGGCAACAGGCATACTGGGACATGCGTGGTGGCAGTGAGGAGGTGACTTAAGCAGTAGGGGAGGGAGAAAGGGGGAGAGCTAGCCCCTGGTTGTGGTTAGGGTTCATGGTGCTTAGATGTGCTGGGTTGAGGGTCATCAGTATCACTTGTTTTGGATGAGAAGTAGGTTTGAAGAGTTGCCTGCTGTGCAACCCTCCTCTTTTTTTGCAAAAGTTCATGGTAGCAGCCAACATTTTGCATGACCCTTCGGTACGTCAAGCTTGCACCCTTTACATTAGGATCTCTCTTATCCATAATATCTAAGGCATTCTCCAGATAGTGGAAAAATTGAGTCGTTCTTCACACAGAGATTTTTTCATGGGGCTCCCATGAAGTGCAGCTGCTGCCTCCTTTTCCTCCTCCTCATCCTCATGTTCTTGCTGAGCCTCCATATTGTCCAAATCCTTGGCTGTCAATTCCTCCATGTGGGAAGCAAGCAGGGCATCCACATCCTCCTCAACAACGTCAGAGAATCCCACACGTTGTGCAAGCTGAACACACTCAAGTGTTGTCTTTGGAAACCGATCATTGAGATCAATATCGTGATTGAGTATGTAAGCTGCGGCAAAGATCCTTCCATGCCCCATTCACACGCGACTGTGTAACTTCAGCCCAAGAATCCTTCACAAACCAAATGGCGTGCTTGGTATTAAACTCTTTCCAGTAATCTTTAATCACATTTTTCTTAACCTCTATCACCGAGAGATCGGAAACATCAGCGTCTTTATCAAGGTCGGCCATGGTGACGTCAGTCTTCCTGCTGAGGTCTTTAAAAGAATTCCTAAGGTAATGCGATTTCAGCATTTGCATTACACCCTGGTCCATTGGTTGGAGTAGTGAAGTTGTATTTTGTGGCAGAAAGCTGGTGCATTATCCAAAACGAGAAGAATTTTGAAGAGTATATCCTGACTCTTGCAATAAACTTCTAACTCTTTTGGGAGATGCATCTAGAAATAATCTTCAAAAATACTCCTAGTCATCCATACTTTCTTATTTGCATACCAGTGCACCGGAAGTAACTGTTTATAATAACCTCTCAGTGGACGAGGTTTTTCTGAGTGATAAATCATTACAGGCCTCAGCTTCAGATCACCCTCAGCGTTAGCACCAAGAATCAGTGTAAAGCGATCTTTTGCTGCCTAAATATCCTGAACCACGTTTTTCTTCATTGGAAATCTACATCCTGTCTGGCATTCATTTCCAGTATAAAGTAGTTTCATCCATATTAATAATCTGCTTAGCCATATATACCTGTTCGTCTATGATAGCCTTCAAGTCACTAGGAACTCGCTTTGCCGCCTCCAGATCAGCTGATACACTCTTGCCTTGTGATTTTTGGTTATGATATCCAATCCTACACTGAAAGTTTGCAAGCCATACAGGGCTATCTGCATAGGGTTTCACTTGGCCTTCTACCTGTGACTTCAAATGCTCATAAATTTCACTCACTTTTTCTTTCACAACACTATGGCATGTTTGTTTTTTGTTTGTCCTTTATGGTCATCCACGTACATAACATCTTTTCCATTCTTTCCATAATATCCGATCTAGCATACGAAGACTTTGCCGAACTTAAACGAATCCCCGCATTTGCACTTTTCTTTATTTTTTCTGCATTTTTGCAGATGGTATGCAACGTGCTTTCACTAAGTTGCATCAACTGTTTTATAGCCTCTGACCCTCTGTACTCTCACCACGCTCATAAAGAGCCAACACTTGCAGTTTTAACTCATGGTATATAGACTTTCTCACTCTTTTGGGATCAGAAGCACTTCCACAATCTTTTCCTGGGCGTTTACTGGCCTTGATAGATTCATGCAAGAGAGAAATGGTTCAATAATGAGTGTAAGAGAGCTAAGGAGTGGAGAGACAAATTCTGGAAAAGGGATAGGAGGAGAAAAAACATAAATGCCTGGCAGACTTATAAAAGAGCAAGAAATGATTACCTAAGTAAAAGAAGAGAGGCAGAGAGAGACTATGAAAGGGACATCACCAGGAAGGATAAAGAAAATCCCAAACTATTCCACAGCTTTATCAAAGGAAAACTGAAGGTAAAAGAACAGGTTTTAAAGCTTAAGAGAGCGGATGGAATCATCACTTGAGATGGATGAAGAGATCTGCGAAGAATTGAACAAGGAGTTTCAGTCAGTATTTACAGTAGAAAATACCCCACCTCCTCATATTGCAGAGATAGAAGCTCATGGGCCTGTATTAGAGAACATCATCTTTTCAGCCACAGAGGTATGCAAAGCACTGAAGGAGTTAGATGGCCATAAAGCAACAGGTCCTGATGATATATCCCCTTATGTACTTAAAAAATGCACTAATTCAATATCAGCAGCATTAAGTATCATATTTAAAAAGTCGCTAGAATCAGGGGAGATTCCAAGATGCTGGAAACAAGCAAACGTTATACTTATCTTCAAAAAGGGAAGGAGGGATATGGCTCTAAACTATAGACCTGTTTCCTTGACCAACATAGTTTGCAAAATTATGGAGAAACTACTAAGGAAACATATCTCTCTTTACTTGGAATCCTTCAACTTTTTGTCTGTGAGACAATATGGCTTCAGAGAAGGTAGATTAACAGTAACAAATTTATTAGAGGTTTATAATGAGGTAAGCCGAATCTTACAAGAAAGATAGGGCTGGGCAAATTGCATATTCCTAGACTTCCAGAAAGCATTTGACGCGGTCCCACATGGGAGACTTATTAAGAAGCTGCAAACAATGGCAAGAATAGGTGGAAATGTCTTGAAATGGATAAAAACATACTTAGAAGGAAGGGAACAGAGGGTTAGAGTAATACATTCAGTGTTTAAATGGAGAAGAGTTAGTAGAGGAGTTCCACAGGGTTCAGTGTTAGGGCCACTTCTGTTCCTTGTATATGTAAATGACCTACCAGAGTCTGTAAATTCATTTATGCACATGTTTTCATATGATGCAAAGATTGTGAAAAAAGTAAGAAACGAGAACAATGGTAGAGAACTTCAAGAAGATCTAGTTAGTCTGCAAGAGTGGTCTGAAAAGTGGCTAATGAGATTCAATACTTCAAAATGTAAGGTAATGAGAATGGGTACAAGTACAAGAAGGCCCAAACTTGGCTACTCGATGGCAGGAATACAACTTCAAGAGACAGAGAAAGAGAGAGATCTAGGAGTAACCATACTGGCCAATTATTCTCCAGAAATGCATATAAATGGCTTAGTAAGGGCAGCATATGCTTTCTTATCAAATGTAAGGTTAGCCTTTAGGCACATGGACAGGGAAATGTTCAGGAATATTTATGTAACCTATGTGAGGCCAAAGCTTAAATATGCAGCCCCCATTTGGAATCCGCACTTGAAAAAGCACGTAGTTAAGCTGGAAAAAGTTTAGACATGCCACAAAACTGGTACCAGAAATACGCAATCTCAGTTATGATGAGAGACTGAGGGAATTATACTTACTATCACACGAATCTAGAATATTTAGGGGGGTATGGTGACGGTTTTAAAGTTCCTTCATGGTTATGACAGAGTGGATAGGGCTCGGTATTTTGATATGGCTGGCACTAGAACTAGAGGTCATAGTTTAAAGCTTCGTAAGAAAACTTCTTTGCAGGATGTAAGGAAGTACTTTTTTAGTGTAAGAGTAGTTGATAATTGGAATTTGCTAAGCGAGGAGGTAGTAAATGCTTACTCAATCCATAGTTTTAAGGACAAGTATCACTAAGTACAAAATGGAACCGACTAGGAGACAGGAAGTTACGAGCTTGGGGCTCATTCCCATAAGCACAATTAAGTAATTACACACACGGGAGGTCCTTGGTTTACACTGTCCTCGAGGTACTATGTTTCTTGGTTACAACACATCTCTCATAAATTATTTTTCTTGCTTTTTGATCATTTTTGGCCTATATTATGTCTCCCAAGTATAAAGCAGATTCTTCTAATGGCAATGCTTCTATGAAAAGGAAGGCCATCACCATGGAACTGAAATTTAAGATAGTGAAATTCAAGGAAAAGGTAGAAACTTTACTACTGCATTACCATAGATGCTAATTTAGGTGTTCCAGTTTACACTGATATTTGGGTTACATCACATTTCAGGAATGGAACTCTGACATAAATCGAGGCCCCCCTGTATATATATATATATTATATATATATATATATATATATATATATATATATATATATATATATATATATTATATATATATATATATATATATATATATATATATATATATATATATATAATATATATATATATATATATATATAATTTTCTCTTTCTCAAATTGCGACACCATGTCCTGTCAAAGTTTACAAGGTGTTCCACTGTGTGGTGAATAAGCTTATAGCCTTTAACATTAATTATATATATTATGTATTTTTTTTTTTTTTAGCCTTCATGGGTGGATGATCAGTTATCATCCCTCTACAATGAACTTGAACTTGATGGGTCAAGTCCTGACTTGCATCTTGAAGAAGGTGTTACTTCATCTTCAGGCGAAGAACAAATTGGAACTTCCAATGGCAAGGTACTGTTTTTACTATGCATAGCACATTATAATTACTTTTGAAAATATATTTATGTAGCTGTAATTTGATAATTTGATAGGCGTTGGGCTACTACAGGTATTAATATAAGAGTGAGAGTTACTCTTTTCTTTTCAATAATACAGTATCTCCATGCTCGGTGAGAGTGTATAAGTCTATAGCAATCTCGTGGCACTTTTTAGAACACTTGCTCTGTGGAGAAGAGACTAGTTGAAAAACAACTAACCCTGTCTTTACAACTATTCTTTTATATGTTATTTGCATTGACTTTTTTTTTTTTTTTTTTACCTTTTTGAACCTGTATTTACAGAATCTATGCAAGTCCAGAAAGTATAATAAAACTGTCTATTAGCATTTACTATTGAATAAATAAAGCAATTTTTGCAATCTTTAGTATTTTTGGAAGATAATCACCTACTTATATGTCATATCTGTAGTAAGAGCCTACTGGAAGTGACAGTGGAGAGAAGGGCTGGCATTTCCATGCTTTATGATATTTGTTTTCTTGTCTCAGAGTAACTTATAAATGTAAAGATGTGTAGAGTATAATGAAACCTTGATGCTGCCATTTGATATCATCTTGGAAAAGAATTACATTTTGCACAAAAGTGACTCTATATTATTGCAGGGGGCCAACCCAAGAAAGAAGAAGAACTCGTCATATTTCAGCAGAATGGCCATGCTTCATGAGGAGGATGCGCCTATGCCTTCACCTGATGCTTGGGATTGTAGACACCAAAAACCTGCCGAATCATCAAGTTCATCATCTTGAAGACTAATTAGTGCAGTGCCCAAAAACCAGAGTTTTATTTTTATTCCATAATGCTGTGCATGGTGATATGAATACAAAAAGTAATTGTAAAAGCTCATTTTCATGTTCCCTAATCATAATTCCTTTTTTCCTATTTGACTGATACTATATAAGCACTAGTCAAATTTAAAACTCTTGATCATCTTATCGAATCATTTGCTTGTACTTCAAATAAAATATATTTTAATAAAAATGAATATCTAAAATCTGAGTTTTTATAATGATTGCATTATTTAATCCTTAAATTCCTTTTGTCGCAGTAAGAAGGAAAAATATGATGCTAAAAATAGCATCATAATCTCATTTACAAAATCCTGGCTCCTCATTTGTGTTGTAAAATGTTACCAATATCATATGGTTCTGTTATCATTGCATGCTGTAATTATATAATTTTTTTCAAAGGAAATGAGTTTTGTTAAATGAAATTAAATTAGTCGAGTCTTATATTAATGTACTATTTTCTTCCCTATCCATACAATCTTTTGTTTCTACAAATTTTTAAGAACTGAAGTACTTTTTTATATGCATTCATGAAGTACTGTATGTCTATATGAGGTTAATGGATTATTGATATTCATTCAATGAAAAATACTTTACTGTATGATTTTCATCTTCTCGCCCTAAGATGTCCAGTTCACCTTCATAACTAAATTTATTACTGCACAATTTTCATGGGTATGGAGTATTGTAGGGTCATATAAATTATGTCATAATTTATTGCAATTTTAATGTCTTCTCAGGTAAATTTTAAATAATTTTCTTTATAGCAACATTTTTCTTTACCTAGAAGCATTGCTTGCAAGGAGATTCTGCACTACCCACAAGTTTAGGGAAGTACAAATTTTATATGTTATTTTTATCGATAATTAGTTTTGTATAATCTCAGAACATGCCTAATTGTGAGTTTTTTATGCCTAAGTGTGAGTTTTTTAAATTTCTCAAAAAAGGCAATGAATATAGTAAGTTTTTTTTATCAGAAAATCTTTTGTCATTCCCTTCTTTTATTTTATCAACCATGAATTCAAATCTCAATACAGCAAGTGGAGTAGCCTGCCTATACTAACCTCTTCCATCCATTGTTTTGTAAGGTCTGTAGACAGGGAAGGAGGGATTACAAGCCCCAAACTGTGTTCTTCTTTTAACTCCTTAGGACACTTACTTATACATATATCTCTATAATGTGATTCTTTTGACATGAGAAATGCGAGCTTAGGTTATTTTTCCTCCATGCTAACTCTCTTAGCTTGGGTTATCTCTCTCTCTCTCTCTTTCTCTTTTTGGCTTCAACTGAATAAAACAAAAAATGCAGCAAGGTTTCATGATACCCTGTCTATATTTGCCCTTTACATTGTTTAATCTCAAGCAAGAGAAGTACCACAGAGAGGATAGGACCATCTCTTTGTTCCCCTAACTCTTCCAGTTGGCTCTTGCAACACAAGGGAATATGAGAGAGGTATTCTTTCTCACTACAACCAGGGATAATACTCATTATCCACATGATAGGGAAAAAGAATACCTTACTAGTATTCTTTATGTCATAAGATTAGACTAAAAGTACTAGGGGAGTGTAGGGTGGTAATCTCATCTCCCTGATATTGTATTTTTATGCTACAGAACACCTTAGGGAAGGGGTATCTTTAATTCCTGCAGCCTCCCATTTTTTGTTCAGTTATGGCCACGCTGCTGTCTTCAGCAGGATATGGCTACAATTCGAAAGTATGATATACTGTATAAATATTTTTGCGTGTATATTGACACCATATTCTGCTGAGAGTTACATTGTGGGCACAACTAAGCAAAAAAGGGAAACAGGAGGCAGTAATCTTATTCAATCCAGCTTTACTTTGCTCACTTGTCCTGTCTCAAGAGAAGCATTTCAGGGTAGGAAAAAAGTTAGCTTTTGTTCCCTTATCCCCCTTAGTCGACTTTTATGACCCTCAGGAAATACGAGGGTGAAAAATAAATAATACTTACACAAGACACTTTTTCCTACTGGTTAGCTGGGCAACCACAAGTATACGTAAAATTTTATTACAACATATGCATCCCATCTTCGCCTTTGCTTAGACATATTTTCTGGTAAGAAGAAAAGATTCTGGAGGAAATAAGTTGCTTGCTGTCACTACAGCATTCACGGTATTAAGCATCTTTTGTTTGCTAACTACGTTCATCTAGTGTATGTATAGGAAGCCTTATTGTAGAATGTATATATAGAAAAACTAATATTGCATTTAACTTTAAATTACTCCAAAACTAAATATGACGTTCATGAATACGCTGCACCAAAGGAAGGTTTTTGTATGTTGGATGTCAAGACATAGGTATAATATATCGATTTAATACTGTTTTAATAGTCAAACTTTATCACAATTCCAGTCAATCAGGTTAGGTTACAAGACGTTCAGAATTCATGTGAAGCTTTTTTTCTTCCCCCGTTTCTTGTATGAGAAATATCTAGCTAATTATATGCTTTATATAATTGCATTCTCCTTTTTATGAATATATTATCTTGAGTGAATAAAAATATCACAATGTGTGCATTTACAGGCAAGGTGAAATGAACACTGAAATATTTCAGTAGTATGTAAATTCATGTACAGTATTATATAATGTACCCCACATGTGAGGTACATATCATGTCATACATGTTCATATAGCAGCTGCTTTTATTGTACTGCTTCTGTTAATAAAGTACAAATTACTTAAATTGTAAAGTATATAGCTTGTTAATAGTGAAAAGCTCATAGTCGTAGATTGTAACACTTCATTCTTTGTATTTCTTTGAAATTCTTTCGAATTTTATAAGCAAAATAAGACTAAGCTAAACACTTTTAGCGTTGCCTAGTAGTTTATTTTTAATATCTTATTTGCCGTTTCTTTTGGTGCAGCAAGACTTTTATTAATATATTTGTAAAGACTGTACAGTGTATATTTATTGACAGAGTAAATGTATTATGCGATGTGTAATTAATATCTTGTTACACACCGCGTGAAAGACTTTGGAGAATGACAATAATGGACAATTGTAATATAGATTATATGCTTTATTTTGCTTTATGAACATATGTTGTACTGAGTCTTGATCCCTTTGTATGTCAGACATGCTTGTTTATGCATTCAATTTCATATGATTGTTGTAATCGCCATGGTTTTTGTAATTATGGAGGAAATAAGTAGTTCCAATTATGATGTACACATCCTTTAGGACCTATAATACTATATATCACGACTTTATACACAGAAAGAAAAAGATAGAACAGACTGGAAACTTTTGCTTTGTGTTCATTTTTATGCCTGTAACTGCTGAACTCATCTTGTTGTAGTTTCATTTTTATTTGTGCACTTTTAAAATCGCATGTTTTCTCACATAGTTAAAGCAATTACTTCTCTTAAAAATTCAGGTAAATCCTTAGCTCTAGGATTTACTGTCATTGCAAGAATGATTCTAAATTATCTCTTTTTAGTATTGCTGAATTCTTTTTATGCACTATTATATCAAGACATAGTATGATTTTGCCTTCTCTAGGAATCAGTATATATCATTTATGTATCAAAGGATCATCATTACCTTGTATTTCAGTATATGAAAAAGTTTTCAGATCTTCCTCTTCAAGCCTTAGTACATGAAGATAAATCTTATTTGTACTTCAGTATGCTCTACTGATTTAATAACTCATTACTCAGTTTTCTGTAACTTTTCTTGCAGTCTTCTAAATATGTCGCTTTCTCATGTACTTCAGAAGCTCTTAAATCTTGAGTTACTCAATTCTGCCTTTGTGAAATATGTTAATTTGGTTAATGTGGTTGTCAGTAGTGCTACTTTCAAGTGTATCATTAGTCTAAGTCCTACAGTGGATGTACAGTACTGTTTGTTCACTAAAATAATTTATTTACTCAGTTTACTATTAGAGGCATCCCTTTTCTAATGGACTGCAACGGGTGTCTTAAGTTCTAAAGAGCCTACATTAGGAGAGAACATACTAAACGTAAGAAAAGCTGTAATTTTTTGCTGTATATGGAGACTAGATGAACAGTGCATTAAGATTCTGGGTTCAGTATTTATTATGCTTTATATTACATTTGAGTACTCTCACAGGAGTTAAAGAGCCATTGATGTTGACACCTTGACTTTCTCTTACAGACTTAACTCCCTCTGCAAAGGAATCCTGGAGAACTCAATCATTAAGCAATCTTTTATTTTCCATTGAATAATACACTAGTCAAAATAATAACACGTTCTAGAGCATCTGAAGATTTCCTTTCATTGTAGTACTGTTCCTACCATATTCTGTCATAAATGTTAAGTCATGGAATTTGTAGCATTGTCGTTCATCTAGTGAGTTTTAGGCTGTTTGGGTGTGAAGAAAGAAGAATTGTGATTTTCGTGGAATTTTTGTATGTACTGTATTTCTCAATGCTCATTTTTTCTCCTTGGAGACATGCTCTCAGGCACTTGGTTCATTTAACATTATTTAAGATTACTGTATTATGTAATTTTGATACTAGAGTTTTATATTCCTTTGTTTGTGCTCCTGCCTTTTGAGTCATTTCCATTTAGGTGTGGTCACTGTTTTAGGAGACCATGATGTATTAGAATATATTACATTCCTAGCCATTAACATAGACCTTTAAGAGTTTTATACAAAATACTATCTTAAAAATGTACTGAATACCATTTCATGTAATGAAGCTACACCTAAGACTATCTTTCTCCCTTCTTGAGAGGAATTTCCTCTCCCTTTTTGTATAAATCCCTTCCTTTTTCTTCCCTTTAGTGGGTTCTCTTTGGGCTGTCGGCTATGAAACTTGAGTTTTTTCCTAATCTATGCTCTTGTTAACTGAACCAGTGTGCCCAGAGTACATGTACCTCTCATTTTTTAGAAGTGTAAATAATCTTGAGGAGCCTGTTTTGTTGGGAGTTTTCAGATGCAGTTTTTGGGGATATGGTACACCTCAAGTTACAAGGAATGTTTCACATGCAAATCCTTAATTGGCTGTTGGGTTTTCTTGAATAGCTGAATGTTGTTGAATATCAGGGGGTCATCAGCTACGTGGTAGCATCTGCGATCCCATATTTATTGGGAGATATGGATTTGGACAATCTCGTAGCAGTTTCTCCAAAGTTTACATTATATTTACTGCTGAACATATGTTCAATTAGATTTCTAATTAATTGGTTTAATAAGAGGTCAATGTCCTATTTAGACTTAGACAAGTATAACATATCCTTATTTTGTTCATAGTTCTAAATTACCATGTAACAATAGGCCTTTTTACTTATTAACCTTCTTATATGGTACAGTGTTAAAGGGGCCACATGTCCCCTCATGGGTATTTTCTTTTAAGGATCTTCAGAGCAAATATTTATTAGGATCATATTATAATGCTTCTAATGTGAAATGACCTTCTAGGTTATATTTATTTGTCTTACTTTGTGTATTAGAGTTCCACGTGTTTGCTTTAATATATAAGTGTATCCAAAGTACAATTACATGTTATTTAAGTATGAAGCTGGTCAAAATTAGATGTTTGTATATATTTGTATTGATATTGTTTCATACAAGGCTGTGCCAATGTATTAAGATTCATCGTATGTAAAATATGATGTTCAGTAAATTACTTTTCTACAAACTCTCTTTGCAATCCTACTTTTATATTAAAATATGTCCCCCATATATCTTCCAAAAGCTTTATTTTTAATATAATTTAAGGAGGTATTTTTTGAATGCACAGCAGTGTCGTACTTCGAAATATTTAAGCAATCAAAGCTAAGAGTATATTTATCTATACATTGACAATAGTTATAACATTATACACAGAGAAGACGAGAAGGCATAATATTCCTCAACCTAAACAAGATAGCAGATTATAATCAGAGCAGATAATCAACACTAGAGAATACTGAAAAAAAGAGAGAAAATAGTTCAAAATTTACCCAAAGATCCCACCAGTGAGAGCAGATCCCCTGCCAGCAACTGTGCCACTCTAGGTATATTCAGGAATCCTAAACTTCGCATGGATTTGCTTCATTATCAGATCTACCGTATTGGCTATATGAGATCTAAATGAAAAAGTCCAAGGAAATTAGTGACGAGCATGCAGTTAATTTTTTAAACTATTGGAAACTAAGTAGCCATAATACCATGAGAGAACAAGAGTACTATGGATGGCCTTGAAATGCACTCAAAGCAGTAATTAAAATAACCATTGTTTAATCAACAAGATCTTGATAGCCAAGCCATACAACACAAAACCTCAAGCCGTTTTTCTTAGGATAGTTATCGTAAGAGTGTCCTGAATACCCTGTGAGTATCCCCCAAAAATATTAGTATAGGAGCATATGATATTGAGATATTTATGATGCAGAACCGCTAGACTGGGAGAGTTATCACACTGTAAGCTAGGAAGCTTGTAGGTAGGCTCTGTCCCAATGAAAGAAAGATCAAGAAAAAATGCAGATTCTCACCAATATTTGCTCATATTGAGAAGATAATTTGAAGCTTTTAAAGTACTCGTTTTTCAGGATAAAAGAGATTATTTTTTTGTGTATGGAGACTTTATAATTAGAATTTACTAAGCGAGGACTAAATGCTGATTGCATTCGTTGTTTTAAGGAAAAGCAAAGTAAGTGTGATTACCTAATTGTGTTTACGGGAAAGAGCCCAAAGCTCGTATCTTCCCGTCTCCTCATCGGTTCCATTTTATACTTCGTGATACTTATCATACCTGTCCTTAAAACTATGGATTGAGATAGCATTAACTACCTCCTCGCTTAGCGAATTTCAATTATCAACTACTCTTACACTGAAAAAGTATTTCCTTACATCCTGCAAACAAGTTTTCTTACGAAGCTTCAAACTATGACCTCTAGTTCTAGAGCCAGCCATATCAAAATATCGATCCCTATCCACTCTATCATAACCATGAAGGAATTTAAAGACTGTCACCATATCCCCCCTCACTCTTCTAGCTTCGAGTGATGGTAAGTCTAATTCCCTCAGCCTCTCATCATAACTGAGATTGCGTATTTCTGGCACCAGTTTCGTGGCATGTCTTTGAACTTTTTCAAGCTTAGCTATGTGCTTTTTCAAGTGCGGATTCCAAAAGGGGGCTGCATATTCGAGTTTTGGCCTCACATAGGTTACATAAATATTTATGAACATTTCCTTGTCCATGTGCCTGAAGGCTACCCTTACATTTGATAAGAATGCATATGCTGCCCTTACTATGCCATTTATATGTATTTCTGGAGACAAATCTGCCAGTATGTTTACTCCTAGATCTCTGTCATTTTCTGTCTCTTGAAGTTGTACTCCAGCCACCGAGTAGTCAAGCTTGGGCCTTCTTGCACTTGTACCCATTCTCATTACCTTACATTTTGAAGTATTGAATTTCATTAGCCACTTTTCTGACCACTCATGCAGATTATTTAGATCCTCCTGAAGTTCTCTACCATTGTTCTCGTTTTTTACTTTCTTCACAATCTTTGCATCATCTGCAAACATACTCATGAATGAATTTATAGACTCTGGTAGGTCATTTACATATACAGGGAACAAAAGTGGCCCTAAAACTGAACCCTGTGGAACTCCACTACTAACTCTTCTCCATTCAGACACTGAGTGTCTTACTCTAACCCTCTGTTCCCTTCCTTCTAAGTAAGTTTTTATCCATTCCAAAACATTTCCACCTATTCTAGCAATTGATTGCAGCTTCCTAATAAGTCTCCCATGTGGAACAGAGTCAAACGCTTTCTGGAAGTCTAGGAATATGCAATCTGCCCAGCCCTCTCTTTCCTGTAAGATTTGGCTTACCTCATCATAAAATTCTAATAAGTTTGTTACTGTTGATCTACCTTCTCTGAAGCCATGTTGCCTCACTGACAAAAAGTTGAAGGATTCCAAGTGAAGAGAGATATGTTTCCTTAGTAGTTTCTCCATAAGTTTGCAAACTATGCTGGTCAAGGAAACTGTTCTATAGTTCAGAGCCGTATCCCTCCTTCCCTTTTTGAAGATAGGTATCACATTTGCTTGTTTCCAGCAGCTTGGAATCTCCTCCGACTCCAGTGACTTCTTAAATATGATAACTTTGCATAGTTTGCAAAGTTATGGAGAAACTACTAAGGAAACATATCTCTCTTCACTTGGAATCCTTCAACTTTTTGTCAGTGAGGCAACATGGCTTCAGAGAAGGAAGATCAACAGTAACAAACTTATTAGAATTTTATGATGAGGTAAGCCAAATCTTACAGGAAAGAGAGGGCTGGGCAGATTGCATATTCCTAGACTTCCAGAAAGCGTTTGACACTGTTCCACATGGGAGACTTATTAGGAAGCTGCAATCAATGGCTAGAATAGGTGGAAATGTCTTGGAATGGATAAAAACTTACTTAGAAGGAAGGGAACAGAGGGTTAGAGTAAGACACTCAGTGTCTGAATGGAGAAGAGTTAGTAGTGGAGTTCCACAGGGTTCAGTTTTAGGGCCACTTTTGTTCCTTGTATATGTAAATGACCTACCAGAGTCTGTAAATTCATTCATGAATATGTTTGCAGATGATGCAAAGATTGTGAAGAAAGTAAAAAACGAGAACAATGGTAGAGAACTTCAGGAGGATCTAAATAATCTGCATGAGTGGTCAGAAAAGTGGCTAATGAAATTCAATACCTCAAAATGTAAAGTAATGAGAATGGGTACAAGTGCAAGAAGGCCCAAGCTTGACTACTCGGTGGCTGGAGTACAACTTCAAGAGACAAAAAATGAGAGAGATCTAGGAGTAAACATACTGGCAGATTTGTCTCCAGAAATACATATAAATGGCGTAGTAAGGGCAGCATATGCATTCTTATCAAACGTAAGGGTAGCCTTCAGGCACATGGACAAGGAAATGTTCAGAAATATTTATGTAACCTATGTGAGGCCAAAACTCGAATATGCAGCCCCCTTTTGGAATCCGCACTTGAAAAAGCACATAGCTAAGCTTGAAAAAGTTCAAAGACATGCCACGAAACTGGTGCCAGAAATACGCAATCTCGGTTATGATGAGAGGCTGAGGGAATTAGACTTGCCATCACTCGAAGCTAGAAGAGTAAGGGGGGATATGGTGACAGTCTTTAAATTCCTTCATGGTTATGATAGAGTGGATAGGGATCGATATTTCGATATGGCTGGCTCTAGAACTAGAGGTCATAGTTTGAAGCTTCGGAAGAAAACTTGTTTGCAGGATGTAAGGAAATACTTTTTCAGTGTAAGAGTAGTTGATAATTGGAATTCGCTAAGCGAGGAGGTAGTTAATGCTATCTCAATCCATAGTTTTAAGGACAGGTATGATAAGTATCACTAAGTCTAAAAATGGAACCGATCAGGAGACGGGAAGATACGAGCTTTGGGCTCTTTCCCGAAAACACAATTAGGTAATCACTTAGTGCCACTGATATTGTGTTTGCGCATTTTCTAAGCACATGAGGGGATATGTCATCAGGACCTGTAGCTTTATGAACATCTAAATCCATCAGCGCTTTGCATACCTCTGTGGCTGTAAGGTTGATGTTCTCTAATACCGGCCCTTGAGCTTCTATCACTGCAATCTGAGGGAGTGGGGTATTTTCTACTGTAAATACTGACTGAAACTCCTTGTTCAGTTCTTTGCAGATCTCTTCATCCGTCTCAGTGATGCTTCCATCCGCTCTCTTTAGCCTTAAAACCTGTTCTTTTACCTTCAGTTTTCCTCTGATAAAGCTGTGGAAAAGCTTGGGATTTTCTTTAGCCTTCCTGGTGATGTCCCTCTCATAGTCTCTCTCTGCCTCTCTCCTTTTACTTAGGTAGTCATTTCTTGCTCTTTTGTAGGTTTGCCAGGCATTTATGTTTTTTCTCCTCCTATACCTTTTCCAGTATTTGTCTCTCCACTCCTTAGCTCTTTTACACCCATTATCGAACCATTTCTCTCTGGCATGAATTACACCTACTTTGGTGACAGGTATGCAGCAATCTACTATCTTCCCATATTTCTCACAAAAGATGTCATACATTTCTTGTACAGATTTGTTGTAAAATAAGGTTCTCCAGTCAATAACTGCAAAAAGCTCATTCATTTTGATGTAATCTCCTTTCGGATAGTTCCTCCTCATGTCCTCAGTGCCTCTACTCTCAGGAAGAATATCTTCAATGATATACTCCATCAACAACACACAGTGGTCACTCTTTCCAATTGGTGGTTCATACTCAATTTTTTCAATATCCAATACTTATAATCATAAAGCTCATTTGCATGAACATAATTAGGTAATGAGATGGCAAATCCCAAAAGTAGAAAATTTATTGTAATTACTGTATAAAGATCTTCCTCTAGTCTCCTGCATTAAGAAAACGGAAATCAAGAAAATCAACCAATAATATCAGCGACACTTCGGTTTCCAATCAGCACGGAAAGCATTAGCTGCATTACTGAAAAGTGAAGACGGACACAGTAAGAAAAGTAGGAAAATGATGCTTTACGCCAAGGTCAGACCTAGAGGTGAATGTAGCCTATCAATAATCCAGAAGTGATATTGAAACCAGTATGATGATTATGGAGAGTAAAGAGGTCATAAGTACTTAAAAGGGCTATGCCTCCTGCAGTAGCATCCATATGCTGGATATTATATCGTAGCAATATCACCTTGCCAAGGCCTGCGGAAAGGTAGCCTATTTTCCAATTTCAAAAGAGCCTATTCAGATGATAAAGGAACAAAAAACGGGGAGACTTAGTGGAGATGACACAAATAAATTCAGTGATATTGGGTGCAATTCAAATTTACAGTTTACTGCATAAATATCATAGTGATCAGTACATCTTCAAAGGGAAATGAGCTTTTGGCAGCCTGCTTCTCATATATGCAATGTGATTACCTTACGGAAAAGAGCCCAAAGCTTGTATCTTCCCGTCTCCTGATCGGTTACATTTTGTACTTAGTGATACTTATCATACCTGTCCTTAAAACTATGGATTGACATAGCATTAACTACCTCCTCGCTTAGCAAATTCCAATTATCAACTACTCTTACACTGAAAAAGTACTTCCTTACATCCTGCAAAGAAGTTTTCTTACGAAGCTTCAAACTATGACTTCTAGTTCTAGAGCCAGCCATATCAAAATATCGATCCCTATCCACTCTATCATAACCATGAAGGAATTTAAAGACTGTCACCATAGCGTTGAAAGGACATGTAACTCCATCAAATGATGTAAAGACACTACCCAACTTACAAACGAGTTAGGTTCCAGAAGTCTGTTCGTAAGTAAAATTGTTTGTAAGCTGTGTTTAGGTAAAAAACAAGTACTGTGCAGTACACGCATATGCAGTATTGTACAATAATTAGGCTACAGACACTTATCTACTATAGAAAACATAAAATATACAGTAATAATGAATTTTCATACAGTAATAATAATGCATTAATACAGTGCAGTACAGTAATATATTAATATGTGGAAAGATTTTTTTTCGTATCTGTGAATGTTCATAACTCAGTTGTTCATAAGTAAGGGAGTTTCTGTATACAGGGGGTTCCTGTAGAACGTCGTTTCGAATAACGTCATTTTTATTTTATGTTGGAGGCCAATAAATAATCAATAAATTTTTTTTCTTTTTAATGATTGTGACACCAGGATGGGCCAAAAAAAAAAATTAAAAATAGAAATGCCCTCATCGGGCCTGGGCACGAAGAATACATAAAGAGAAACAGAGATGGAGAGTGTAATGACTTGTCAGATGTGAAGGGATAAAAGATGTGTGATGAATATCAGTAATAAATTTATTTTTTGACCTACCTGGTGGGTGTGGTAAATTCAAACTGTGCGCCTAAACAGTTTGTGAGCACGACAGATGAATACACAGCTAGCAACACAGCTGTTTTCATATTTATCTAGTTAATGGCTTTATTTACTTATTTGTTTATATATTTGAGTATATTGAAGGATTATTTTGATTTAAAAAAATACACTCAGCTGTAAATATGATTTTGTTCTAAATGCAAACAAATACACAGTTAGCAGCACAGCTGTATTCGTATTTACCAAGTTAATGGTTTTATTTATTTATTTGTTTATATATTTAGTTATATTGAAGGAATATATTGAATTTAAAAAAGAATATAGCTGTAAATACAATTTTATTCAAAATACATATGAATACACAGCTAGCAGCATAGCTGTATACCTATTTATCAAGTTAATGGCTTTATTTATTCATTTGTTTATATATTTGGTTATACTGAAGGATTATATTGAATTTAAAAAAAAAACAAATAGCTGTACAGTAAATACAATTTTATTAAAAACACACTCAAATTCACAGTTAGTAGCACAGCTGTATTTGTATTTATCAAGTAAATGGCATTATTTATTTATTTGTTTATATATTTGGTTATATTGAAGAATAGTATTGAATTTAAAAAAGAAATACCAAACATATAGCTGTAAATACGGTTGTTTTCAAAATGGTTTGTTGAGCGTTGTATAAGAATCCAGTGTCACGCAGCATTTGAAGAAAAAGAATAAGCACAGCTCAGTTTACTCTCATCAGCCATATTGTGTCTCGTTTACATATGATCTCTTGTTCGTTTCACTCGTTACTGATATTACTGTGTCTCCCAAGTGTAGTGGTGATAGTTATGATGGCAGTGCTACGAAGAAAAGAAAAGCCATCATCATGGAAATTAAAGTTGAAAAAGTAAAACGCTCAAAAAAGGAGTGAAAGTGAAGAGTTTGCTGCCAGTAAGGATTGGTTTAATAGTTTTTAGAGTCGTGCTAAATTGCATAACCAAAGTGTGCAAGGTGAAGCTGCTAGCTAGTGTTGATGAGAAAGCAGCAAGAGTTCCCAGTGTTTTAGCAAATATAATTAGGGAGGGGGGTTACCATCGCTGGCAGTGCCCCTTCCAGTGTGCAAGACGACCACACGAGAAACAAACAAACAAACTTTTATAATAAATTTTTTACAATGGTTATTCTTTTATAAAACTAAGAGTACACTTATAAGTAGACATGTAATTGAACAAATAAATAAGAGGGTAATACATACCCTTACAGAGAACAGAAATATAGCTAACAAGTGAACAGATAATAATAATAATAATAATAATAATAATAATAATAATAATAATAATAATAATAATAATAATAATAATAATAATAATAATAATAATAATGATAAAAACAATATTAGTAATACTAAAATTAATGATGATAATACAGTGATAATAATGATATCAAAGTAGAGCATTAGCAATAAATTTTGCATTTAGATACCTGAAATGGAGATATGATAGTAATGGCAAGACATTGTGTACTGTACATTTTTGTATTACTATAGTGCATAAATATTTTCATATCTAGTATACTGTACTGTACATGTAGTGTAGTTTTACTATATCTCACAATGAGAACTTAGATCATTTCTATAAATTATGTACTGTATGTTCTTTTCCCTCTCCAGATTCACCTGCCCTGGTCTCCTAAGACCTAGGTTTGAATTATAGGTTTGTTCTGACTTAAGTCGAAATCCACTCTAAGTCAGCTGTCAAGAACGGAATCCCTATACAGAGTTGCCTCACTTATCGCGGTAGTTCGGTTCCGGGACCCGGCGCGAACCAGGATATCCGCGAAGTAGGATCCGCCTATATGTACATAGATATTTTAATATATTTTTACGTTTACACTGTATAAACCCTCCCTGCACTGTTAAAAAACACCCTTTACATTATAAATAACAGCAAGCAACGTAAATTTTTATGAAAGTGATAGATAAAATTACGGTGAATGAAGTGATAATGACGTGACATACATACTCATTTACAATTATTTTTTCGTTTACGTACTGTATAAACCCTCCCTGCACTGTTAAAAAAAACACCCTTTATATTATAAATAACAGCAAGCAACGTAAATTTTTATGAAAGTGATAGATAAAATTACGGTGAATGAGGTGATAATGACGTGACATACCTACTCATTTACAATTATTTTTTCGTTTACGTACTGTATAAACCCTCCCTGCACTGTTAAAAAAACACCCTTTACATTATTAATAACAGCAAGCAACGTAAATTTTTATGAAAGTGATAGATAAAATTACGGTGAATGAGGTGATAATGACGTGACATACATACTCATTTACAATTATTTTTTCGTTTACGTACTGTATAAACCCTCCCTGCACTGTTAAAAAAACACCTTTACATTATAAATAACAGCAAGCAACGTAAATTTTTATGAAAGTGAAAGATAAAATTACGATGAATGAGGTGATAATGACGTGACATACATACTCATTTACAATTATTTTTTCGTTTACGTACTGTATAAACCCTCCCTGCACTGTTAAAAAAAACACCCTTTACATTATAAATAACAGCAAGCAACGTAAATTTTTATGAAAGTGATAGATAAAATTACGGTGAATGAGGTGATAATGACGTGACATACATACTCACTTACAATTATTTTTTCGTTTACGTACTGTATAAACCCTCCCTGCACTGTTAAAAAAAACACCCTTTACATTATAAATAACAGCAAGCAACGTAAATTTTTATGAAAGTGATCGATAAAATTACGGTGAATGAGGTGATAATGACGTGACATACATACTCATTTACAATTATTTTTTCGTTTACGTACTGTATAAACCCTCCCTGCACTGTTAAAAAAACACCCTTTACATTATAAATAACAGCAAGCAACGTAAATTTTTATGAAAGTGAAAGATAAAATTACGATGAATGAGGTGATGATGACGTGACATACATACTCATTTACAATTATTTTTTCGTTTACGAACTGTATAAACCCTCCCTAAACTGTTAAAAAAAAACACCCTTTACATTATAAATAACAGCACGCAACGTAAATTTCAATAAAAAAAATGAAAATACTGAAAAATTTTTTTTTCAATATTTTAATATTTTTGCGTATACCCATAAAATAAAATAATAATTTGTCCAAAAAAAAACGCGATAGAGTGAGAACGCGAACCAAGAAGCGCGAATAACCGAGGTAGCACTATATATATATATATATATATATATATATATATATATATATATATATATATATATATATATATATATATATATATATATATATATATATATATACATATATATATAGTGTTCCCCCCCCTTATTGCGGTAGTTCGGTTCCGGGACCCGGCGCGAACCAGGAAAACCGTGGAATAGGATCAGCCTATATGTACATAGATATTTTAATTTATTTTTACGTTTACACTGTATAAACCCTCCCTGTACTGTTAACAAACCACCCTTTACTTCATAAATAACAGCATGCAACGTAAATTTATAAGAAAGTGATAGATAAAATTACGGTGAATGAAGTGGTAATTACATGACATACTCATGTACATAGGTATTTTACAATTATTTTTACGTTTACATACTGTATAAACCCTACCTGCACTGTTAAAAAAACACCCTTTACATTATAAATAACAACAAGCAACGTAAATTTACATGAAAGTGATAGATAAAATTACGGTGAATGAAGTGGTAATTACATGACATACTCATGTACATAGGTATTTTACAATTATTTTTACGTTTACGTACTGTATAAACCCTCCCTGCACTGTTAAAAAAAACACCCTTTACATTTTAAATAACAGCAAGCAACGTAAGTTTACATGAAAGTGGTAGATAAAATTGCGGTGAATGAAGTGGTAATTACATGACATACTCATGTACATACGTATTTTACAATTATTTTTTACGTTTACACTGTATAAACCCTCCCTGTACTGTTAACAAACCACCCTTTACTTCATAAATAACAGCATGCAACGTAAATTTATATGAAAGTGATAGATAAAATTACGGTGAATGAAGTGGTAATTATTTGACATACTCATGTACATAGGTATTTTACAATTATTTTTACATTTACGTACTGTATAAACCCTCCCTGCACTGTTAAAAAAAAACACCCTTTACATTATTAATAACAGCATGCAACGTAAATTTACATGAAAGTGATAGATAAAATTACGGTGAACGAAGTGGTAATTACATGACATGCTCATGTACATAGGTATTTTACAATTATTTTTGCGATTACATACTGTATAAACCTCCCTGCACTGTGTGTGTATATATATATATATATATATATATATATATATATATATATATATATATATATATATATATATATATATATATATATATATATATATATATATATATATATATATATATATATATATATATATATATATATATATATATATATATATATATATATATATATATATATATATATATATATATATATATATATATATATATATATATATATATATATATATATATATATATATATATATATATATATATATATATATATATATATATATATATATATATATATATATATATATATATATATATATATATATATATATATATATATATATATATATATATATATATATATATATATATATATATATATATATATATATATATATATATATATATATATATATATATATATATATATATATATATATATATATATATATATATATATATATATATATATATATATCAACACTCTATGGTGTTTGATATCCACGTTTCACTATCTCATCCAGAAAACTCAAGCGCATTAACACTGAAAAATACTCCATGAAGATTGTTTAGTCTGTTCTAGCAAAGAGACATAGGCTTTCCACCTGTAACTAAAGTTTCTATGTATTCCATGAAGTTCGATCTCGCAATCTTACTCCTTATAAGATGACTAGCATTAAAAGACCTTGTACATTCAGATATTCGCCAAAAATCTAAGCCCGTAAAGGTGATTATCTCAAAATATCTGATAAATTACAGTGAAATCAAAAAGGTAAGAATACCATAATTAAACTTACAACAGGTCATTAATCTTTACAATATCCATAAAATTTATAAATATTTTGTACATTTAAGTCAAGATATAGAGACAAAGAAATAATTGTTTTTACGTTTACGTACTGTATAAACCCTCCCTGCACTGTTAAAAAAAACACCCTTTACATTGACATACTCATGTACATAGGTATTTTA
>JAXCGZ010017322.1:0-15000 GCA_037179515.1 Halocaridina rubra | reverse complement strand
GGCATCGTCGATAAATTACAGGTCACCGAACGAACCATATTTTCGTCATGTTCCTGCGAGAGTTGTTGGAGTGCTTTGTAATGTTCATACATGGCTGGCAATCGTTCGAGTGTAAGGCCTGGTTCTTCAGTTGGTTCGTGCGATTCCTCAAGTTCTTCCTCTTCTTCGCTCACTGATTTCGTCATTTCATCCAAGTCTTCATCACTCAAAGGCTGCGAGTGGCAGTAAATCAGTTCATTCACATCTTCGGGAGTCATATCTTTAAAGCCTTCTCCTCCTAGCAGTGCAGCCAACTTCACAGCTTTTGCAACTGCCGCCTTCTGCACCTCGACAGGAGCAAATCCCTTGTAGTCGTGGATGATTTCGGGCCACAATTTCTTCCAGCTGGCATTGACTGTGGCCGACTTCATCTCTTTGATTGCTTTCTGAATATTTTTTAGGCATGTGGCAATCGTGTAATTACGCCAGTAAGTCTTCAATGAGAAGTCTTTGTCCGAATCCATGGAATCAACTAGGTTCGCCAGGGCATTTTGTGTATATAGGGCCTTGAACGCACGAATAACGCCTTGACCCATAGGCTGAATCAGTGACGTCGTATTCGGTGGCAGGAACTCAACTTGAACACCGTCATATTGGAGCTTGGTTGCATGGCCACCAGTATTATCCATCAAAAGAAGGACTTTAAATTCAAGGCCTTTTTCCATAAGATAAAGTTTTACCTGAAGGATAAAGCATTGGTGAAACCAGTCCAATGTGAGGCTTTTCGTGATCCAGGCCTTAGGGTTATGCATCCAATACACTGGCAGCAGATTCTTATTCTTGTTCTTCAAAGCCCTAGGGTTCTTAGACTTGTAGGTAAGCCCGGGCTTTAACATGAAGCCCGCAGCATTCCCGCACATGATGAGGGTAACGCGATCTTTGTGCGGTTTAAATCCCGGGGCTTTAGCTTCTTCCTTGAAGAGAAAAGTGCGATATGGCATTCTCTTCCAAAATAACCCAGTCTCATCTATGTTGAAGACTTGCTCAGGAACATATTCCCCTTCGGCGATAATTTTCTTGAAGTCATTCTTGACGTAATTTTCTGCGGTAGCTGTATCTAAAGAGGCAGCCTCGCCATAAACTGAAACGCTCTTTAGGCCATAGCGTTTTGAAATTTGAAGAACCATCCCCTGCTAGCAACGAACGGTTGTATTCTCGATGGAGAATCGCTGGAGGGTCCTTGGTTGTGGGTCGTCGATATCTTCTTCTCTCCCCTCCTCTCCACGGTCGCCACTGTCGTCATCGGGTTCATTTGCAGCGAATGTCTCGTACAGCTTCTTCGCCTTTGTTTGTATGATATTGGTGTCTAAGCTGATGTTTTTCTTTCTGCAATCAGCAATCCACGGGGCCAAAGTAGCTTCCATGCACACTACTGCCTTATTGCAGGGTGATACGAGCCTCTTCGCCAATTTATTAAAAGAAATGCTCGCTGTTTTCCTGATCTTTGCCGCGTCCTTTTTTACGTAATGCACAGTAGATTCATTGAGGCCAAAATAGCGGCCGACATCCAAAAACCTTTTTCCTTCTTTCAACATATCTAAGAGTTTCACTTTATCTACAATGGTTAACATTTTCCTTTGCTGCTTAGGCTAACTATAAGAAGCCTTAGAAGATGAAGGATGCTTGGGAGGCATTGCAAAGGTTAAAATATGCGAGTAAAAAAAAATCACAAGCAAAACGTATTAGTAAGCACAACGAGAACAGCGCACACGAGAGTTAGACTGAGCGAGTGAGGCGGCACATTGGAAATTGGAGGGAAAAGCAATCTGCAATGAAAAGGCCAATCACACCCTATGATACAGAAAATATTGAAAAACAATTCTGTGATTCGTTGTCTCCTGACCTTTCAGCCAATAGCACTCCATGAACTATCTCACGTAGGTGAGAGCCTTTTCGTTTCCGAAACGTTGATAGCGGTATCGTATTTTACATGGAGAAATACTGTTAGTACTTTATGTTTTTTATTATTTTTTACTGTTTTATTATTCGTAGGCTAGGAAATACTTGTTTTATCAATAAAATAATGAAAATTTTAATATTCACCAGGTCACGTGGGTGAGAGCCTTTTCGATTTCCGAAACGTTGATAGCGGTATCGTATTTTACATGGTGAAAGTACTTTTAGTACTTTATGTTTTTTTATTATTTTTTACTGTTTTATTATTCTTAGGCTAGGAAATACTTGTTTTATCAATAAAATAATGAAAATTTTAATATTCACTAGGTCACGTAGGTGAGAGCCTTTGCGTTTTCCGAAACACTGATACCGGTATCGTATTTTACATGGTGCAATACTGTTTACTATTTTTTGCTGTTTTATTATTCTTAGGCTAAGAAATACGTTTTTTTATCAATAAAATCATGAAACTAATGGAAATATAAATATATATGCTAGCTCACGTAGCTGTGACCCCAATACATTGTACGCTATCGGACACTGTTTCGAATGATGCAATACCCTGTACTGTGATACCTAATTGTGATTACCTAATTGTGTTTCCGGGAAAGAGCCCAAAGCTCGTATCTTCCCGTCTCCTCATCGGTTCCATTTTATACTTAGTGATACTTATCATACCTGTCCTTAAAACTATGGATTGAGATAGCATTAACTACCTCCTCGCTTAGCCAATTCCAATTATCAACTACTCTTACACTGAAAAAGTATTTCCTTACATCCTGCAAAGAAGTTTTCTTACCAAGCTTCAAACTATGACCTCTAGTTCTAGAGCCAGCCATATCAAAATATCGATCCCTATCCACTCTATCATAACCATGAAGGAATTTAAAGACTGTCACCATATCCCCCCTCACTCTTCTAGCTTCGAGTGATGGTAAGTCTAATTCCCTCAGCCTCTCATCATAACTGAGATTGCGTATTTCTGGCACCAGTTTCGTGGCATGTCTTTGAACTTTTTCAAGCTTAGCTATGTGCTTTTTCAAGTGCGGATTCCAAAAGGGGGCTGCATATTCGAGTTTTGGCCTCACATAGGTTACATAAATATTTCTGAACATTTCCTTGTCCATGTGCCTGAAGGCTACCCTTACATTTGATAAGAATGCATATGCTGCCCTTACTATGCCATTTATATGTATTTCTGGAGACAAATCTGCCAGTATGTTTACTCCTAGATCTCTATCATTTTCTGTCTCTTGAAGTTGTACTCCAGCCACCGAGTAGTCAAGCTTGGGCCTTCTTGCACTTGTACCCATTCTCATTACCTTACATTTTGAAGTATTGAATTTCATTAGCCACTTTTCTGACCACTCATGCAGATTATTTAGATCCTCCTGAAGTTCTCTACCATTGTTCTCGTTTTTTACTTTCTTCACAATCTTTGCATCATCTGCAAACATATTCATGAATGAATTTACACACTCTGGTAGGTCATTTACATATACAAGGAACAAAAGTGGCCCTAAAACTGAACCCTGTGGAACTCCACTACTAACTCTTCTCCATTCAGACACTGAGTGTCTTACTCTAACCATCTGTTCCCTTCCTTCTAAGTAAGTTTTTATCCATTCCAAGACATTTCCACCTATTCTAGCCATTGATTGCAGCTTCCTAATAAGTCTCCCATGTGGAACAGTGTCAAACGCTTTCAAGGAAGTCTAGGAATATGCAATCTGCCCAGCCCTCTCTTTCCTGTAAGATTTGGCTTACCTCATCATAAAATTCTAATAAGTTTGTTACTGTTGATCTACCTTCTCTGAAGCCATGTTGCCTCACTGACAAAAAGTTGAAGGATTCCAAGTGAAGAGAGATATGTTTCCTTAGTAGTTTCTCCATAATTTTGCAAACTATGCTGGTCAAGGAAACTGGTCTATAGTTCAGAGCCGTATCCCTCCTTCCCTTTTTGAAGATAGGTATCACATTTGCTTGTTTCCAGCATCTTGGAATCTCCCCCGACTCTAGTGACTCCTTAAATATGATACTTAGTGCCACTGATATTGTGTTTGCGCATTTTTTAAGCACATGAGGGGATATGTCATCAGGACCTGTAGCTTTATGGACATCTAAATCCATCAGTGCTTTGCATACCTCTGTGGCTGTAAGGTTGATGTTCTCTAATACCGGCCCTTGAGCTTCTATCACTGCAATCTGAGGGGGTGGGGTATTTTCTACTGTAAATACTGACTGAAACTCCTTGTTCAATTCTTTGCAGATCTCTTCATCCGTCTCAGTGATGCTTCCATCCGCTCTCTTTAGCCTTAAAACCTGTTCTTTTACCTTCAGTTTTCCTCTGATAAAGCTGTGGAAAAGCTTGGGATTTTCTTAAGCCTTCCTGGTGATGTCCCTTTCATAGTCTCTCTCTGCCTCTCTCCTTTTACTTAGGTAGTCATTTCTTGCTCTTTTGTAGGTTTGCCAGGCATTTATGTTTTTTCTCCTCCTATACCTTTTCCAGCATTTGTCTCTCCACTCCTTAGCTCTTTTACACCCATTATCGAACCATTTCTCTCTGGCATGAATTACACCTACTTTGGTGACAGGTATGCAGCAATCTACTATCTTCCCATATTTCTCACAAAAGATGTCATACATTTCTTGTACAGATTTGTTGTAAAATAAGGTTCTCCAGTCAATAACTGCAAGAAGCTCATTCATTTTGATGTAATCTCCTTTCGGATAGTTCCTCCTCATGTCCTCAGTGCCTCTACTCTCAGGAAGAATATCTTCAATGATATACTCCATCAACAACACACAGTGGTCACTCTTTCCAATTGGTGGTTCATACTCAATTTTTTCAATATCCAACACATTATCTGTGAACACTAGATCAAGTAGTGATGGCTCATCCCCACCCCTGGCCATTGTTGGTTCCATTACATGTTGGTGTAGGAAATTCCCTTGTACGCAATCTAGGAATCTTGCCCCGAATGAGTCCTCACCACTGTGTGGGTCAAGATTTATCCAATCTATCTCTTTATGATTAAAGTCTCCCATAATTAAAATCCTACATTTTTTTTCCCGTGCCATGTTAACAACTGAGTTTATGACTTCAATAGTACCTATATGACTTTCCTCATAAACTTCAAGCCTATTTGGGTTCCTTGGTGGGTTGTATACAACAGTTATTATAATGCTCTCTGACCCAGTATTTATGCGAGCAACAAGAAATTCCTTGAACTCACTTTCTATACCCAAGTTTATTTCTTCGACTTGAATCCTTTCACTTATGAGCAGTGCTATCCCTCTACCAGTCCTCTCAGATCTTTCAACCCTTAGTATTCTGAAGCCCTTAGGAAAAACTGTGACACTGTTTATGTCCTCACTCAACTTACTCTCTGTAATTGCTACTATATCTGCCTTACTGTTGTGAATCCTATCTTTTAATTCTACTGCCTTACCAGCTAATCCATCAGCATTTGTGTATAACAATCTTAATGAGGCCCCATCCCCTGATCTTCTGTCATTATCTTCTTTATCTCCCCTTTGTCTGGAAGAACTCTGTAATGAACATTTTTCTTCTCTTCTTCATTTCTTTCATCATTTAACCTTCTTGCCTCTTGCAACAAGTTTTTTATCTTTCCCATCTCTTCCTGTGTTCTGTATCGTCTAATGAACACTTCTTTGAATTCTTGAAGGTCTTTTAGACTTTTTTTTCTCAACAATATTTCCCTACATGTTTCCCCTCTCTCAAAGGTTACTTTTGTTGGTCTCGGCTTTCCTTCCCTCGATTATTCACCTAGTTGGTGTATGTTTACAATATCCTCAGGACCACATACTACTCCAAGCTTTCTTATCAGGTCTACAACCCTAGCTTTATTTTCTTCAAGTCTCCCCTGCCATGTTGGCTCCTGGGACTCGCTTATGCCTGAGATTACCACTGTCTTCTCCTTATCAAGTGAGTTATACTGTACGTACGTATATCTAAATTTATGTTTTTTACTATTTTTTTTACTGTTTTATTATTCGTAGGCAGGGAAATAATTGTTTTTTTATCAATTAAATAATGAAAAAAAAAATTCAATAAAAAAAAATGAAAATACTGAATTTTTTTTCTTTCAATATTTTAATATTTTTGCGTATACCCATAAAACAAAATAATAATGTATCCAAAAAAAAAACCGCGATAGAGTGAGAACGCGAACCAAGAAGCGCAAATAACCGGGGTAACACTGTATATATATATATATATATATATATATATATATATATATATATATATATATATATATATATATATATATATATAATATTTTTTCCTGGTAGGGATTCAAATCTAGGACCCATAATACATGTGCCAAGGTGCTACTACATAAAACATAAAGTATGCAGTATTACTATATTTTAATGTAGTAATAATAATGCACTAATACAGTATAGTACAGTAATACATGTATTAATTCATGTGTAAGGTTTAGTTTGTATCTGTGAAGGTTCGTAACTCGGTTGTTTGTAAGAAGGAGGGGCTTGTGTGATTACCTAATTGTGCTTACGGGAAAGATCCCAGCTCGAGCTCCCGTCACTGAAGTTCCATTTTGTACTAAGTGATACTTGTCCTCAAAACTATGGATTGAGTTAGCATTAACTACCTCCTCGCTTAGCCAATTCCAATTATCAACTACTCTTACACTAAAAAAGTACTTCCTTACATCCTGCAAAGCAGTTTTCTTGCGAAGCTTCAAACTATGACCTCTAGTTCTAGTGCCAGCCATATCAAAACATCGATCCCTATCCACTCAATCATAAACATGAAGGAATTTAAAGACTGTCGCAATATCCCCCCTCAATCTTTTAGCTTCGAGTGATGGTAATTCTATTTCCCTCAGCCTCTCATCATAACTGAGATGACGTATTTCTGGCTCCAGTTTCATGGCATGTCTCTGAACTTTTTCAAACATAGCTACGTGCTTTTTCAAGTGTGGATTCCAAAAGGGGGCTGCATATTCAAGTTTTGACCTCACATAGGTTACATAAATATATCTGAACATTTCCTTGTCCATTTGCCTGAAGGCTACCATTACATTTGCTAAAAAAAAAACATATGCTGCCCTTACTATGCCATATATATGCATTTCTGGAGACAAATTGGCCAATATGTTTACCTCTATATCTCTCTCATTCACTGTCTCTTGAAGTTCTACCCCTACCACCGAGTAGTCAAGCTTGGGCCTTCTTGCACTTGTACCCATTCTCATTACCTTACATTTTGAAGTATTGAATTTCATTAGCCACTTTCTGAACAATCATTGAGACTATTTAGATCTTCCTGAAGTTCTCTACCGTTGTTCTCGTTTCTTACTTTTTTCACAATCCTTGCATCATCTGCAAACATATTCATGAATGAATTTACAGAATCTGGTAGGTCATTTACATATACAAGGAACAAAGTGGTCCTAAAACTGAACCCTGTGCATCTCAACTACTAACTCTTCTCCATTCAGACACAGTGTCTTACTCTAACCCTCTGTTCCCTTCCTTCTAAGCAAGTTTTTATCTGTTCCAAGACAGTTCCACCTATTCTCGCCATTGCTTGCAGCTTCTTAATATGTCCCCCATGTGGGACAGTGTCAAATGCTTTCTGGAAGTCTAGGAATTTGCAAATTGCCCAGCCCTCTCTTTCCCGTAAGATTCGGCTTACCTCATCATAATATTCTAATAAGTTTGTTACTGTTGATCTACCCTCTCTGAAGCCATGTTGTCTCACTGACAAAAAATTGAAGGATTCCAAGTGAAGAGAGATATGTTTCCTTGGTAGTTTCTCCTTATGTTTGCAAACTATGCTGGTCAAGGTAACTGGTCTATAGATTAGAGCTGTATCCCTCCTTCCCTTTTTGAAGATAGGTATCACGTTTGCTTGTTTCCAGCATCTTGGAAGCTTCCCTCTCCAGCAGGTTTTTAAATATGATACTTAGTGCCGTGATATTGAATTAGCGCATTTCTTAAGTACATGAAGGGATATATCGTCAGGACATGTAGCTTAATGGACATCTAACTTCATCAGTGCTTTGCATACCTCTGTGGCTGAAAGGATGATGTTCTATAATACTGGCCCATGAGCTTCTATATCTGCTGTCTAAGGGGGTTGGGTATCTTCTGCTGTAAATACTGACTGAGACTCCTTGTTCAATTCTTTGCAGATCTCTTCATCCGTCTCAGTGATGCTTATATCCGCTCTCTTAGGCCTTAAAACTTGTTCTTTTTCCTTCAGTTTCCTCTGATAAAGCTGTGGAAAAGCTTGGAATTTTCTTTATCCTTCCTGGTGATGTCCCTTTCATAGTCTCTCTCTGCCTTTCTTCTTTTACTTAGGTGATCATTTCTTGCTCTTTTATAAGTTTGCTAGGCATTTATGTTTTATCTCCTCCTATACCTTTTCCAGCATGTGTCTCTCCACTCCTTAGCTCTTTTACACTCATTATCGAACTATTTCTCTCTGGCATGAATTACACCTACTTTGGTGACAGGTATGCAGCAATCTACTATCTTCCCATATTTCACACAAAAGATGTCGTACATTTCTTGTACAGATTTTTTTTTTTAAATAAGGCCCTCCAGTCAATAACTGCAAGGAGCTCATTCATTCTGATGTAATCTCTTTTCGTATAGTTCCTTCTCAAGTCCTCTTTGCCTCTACTCTCAGGCAGAACATCTTCAGTGATATACTCTATCAACAACACACAGTGGTCACTCTTTGCAAATTGGTGGTTCATACTCATTTTTTTCAATATCTAACACATTATCTGTACTTACCTAATTGTGTTTACGGGAAGAGCCCAAAGCTCGTATCTTCCCGTCTCTTGATCGGTTCCATTTTATACTTAGTCATACTTGTCAAACCTGTCCTTAAAACTATGGATTGAGATAGCATTAACTACCTCCTCGCTTAGCCAATTCCAATTATCAACTACTCTTACACTGAAAAAGTATTTCCTTACATCCTGCAAAGAAGTTTTCTTACGAAGCTTCAAACTATGACCTCTAGTTCTAGAGCCAGCCATATCAAAATATCGATCCCTATCCACTTTATCATAACCATGAAGGAATTTAAAGACTCTCACCATATACCCCCTCAATCTCCTAGCTTCGAGTGATGGTAAGTCTAATTCTCTCAGCCTCTCATCATAACTGAGATTGCGTATTTCTGGCACCAGTTTCGTGGCATGTCTTTGAACTTTTTCAAACTTAGCTATGTGCTTTTTCAAGCGTGGATTCCAAAAGGGGGCTGCATATTCGAGTTTTGGCCTCACATAGGTTATATAAATATTTCTGAACATTTCCTTGCCCATGTGCCAGTACTTACCTAATAGTTTACCGAATGACCGTTGCATTTTTGGTGGACTTTGTTATGCTGTAAAGGAAGGATTGAATGAATAGCAATTCAAAGCTCGCTATGTTCCAAAGGGATATTCGCAGATAGAGTGATTACCTAATTGTGCTTACGGGAAAGAGCCCAAAGCTCGTATCTTCCCGTCTCCTGATCGGTTCCATTTTATACTTGGTCATACTTATCAAACCTGTCCTTAAATCTATGGATTGAGATAGCATTAACTACCTCCTCGCTTAGCCAATTCCAATTATCAACTACTCTTACACTGAAAGAGTATTTCCTTACATCCTGCAAAGAAGTTTTCTTACGAAGCTTCAAACTATGACCTCTAGTTCTAGAGCCAGCCATATCAAAATATCGATCCCTATCCACTCTATCATAACCATGAAGGAATTTAAAGACTCTCACCATATCCCCCCTCAATCTTCTAGCTTCGAGTGATGGTAAGTCTAAGTCACTCAGCCTCTCATCATAACTGAGATTGCGTATTTCTGGCACCAGTTTCGTGGCATGTCTTTGAACTTTTTCAAGCTTAGCTATGTGCTTTTTCAAGTGTGGATTCAAAAAAGGGGCTGCATATTCGAGTTTTGACCTCACATAGGTTACATAAATATTTCTGAACATTTCCTTGTCCATGTGCCTGAAGGCTACCCTTACATTTCATAAGAATGCATATGCTGCCCTTACTATGCCATTTATATATATTTCTGGAGACAAATCTGCCAGTATATTTACTCCTAGATCTCTCTCATTTTCTGTATCTTAAAGTTGTACTCCAGCCACCGAGTAGTCAAGCTTGGGCCATCTTGCACTTGTACCCATTCTCATTACCTTACATTTTGAAGTATTGAATTTCATTAGCCACTTTTCTGACCACTCATGCAGACTATTTAGATCCTCCTGAAGTTCTTTACCATTGTTCTCGTTTTTTACTTTCTTCACAATCTTTGCATCATCTGCAAACATATTCATGAATGAATTTACAGACTCTGGTAGGTCATTTACATATATAAGGAACAAAAGTGGCCCTAAAACTGAACCCTGTGGAACTCCACTACTAACTCTTCTCCATTCAGACACTGAGTGTCTTACTATAACGCTCTGTTCCCTTCCTTTTTAGAAAGTTTTTATCCATTCCAAGACATTTCCACCTATTATAGCCATTGCTTGCAGCTTCCTAATAAGTCTCCCATGTGGAACAGTGTCAAACGATTTCTGGAAGTCTAGGAATATGCAATCTGCCCAGCCCTCTCTTTCCTGTAAGATTCGGCTTACCTCATCATAGAATTCTAATAAGTTTGTTACTGTTGATCTACCTTCTCTGAAGCCATGTTGCCTCACTGACAAAAAGTTGAAGGATTCCAAGTGAAGAGAGATATGTTTCCTTAGTAGTTTCTCCATAACCTTGCAAACTATGCTGGTCAAGGAAACTGGCCTATGGTTTAGAGCCGTATCCCTCCTTCCCTTTTTGAAGATAGGTATCTTTACCTTAGACACCTTCAAATGTAGATTAGACAGACATATGACAGAGGTAGGGTGGGTGTATATATGATGTATAATGATGATGATCTTTTCTTATCGTAATAAAAAAAAAATTTTTATGTGTTATTCGCAAAATTCGAATTTTTTACTATTATTTCTTAGGGGCGTTATTGCAACTTCGCGGGTAAAAAAATCGCGCATAAAAGGAACAAAGTACACTTCCACTTAGGAACGGACTTGTGGAACCCAACTCGTTTGTAAGTTGGGGCGTGTCTGTGTTAATGCTAACTAAACTCATAGTTTTAAAGACAGATATGATTAAATATCACATAGTACAAAACTGGAACAAACCAGGAGACAGGGACTTGCAAGCATAGAGCTCTTTCCTGCAAACACAAATAGGTAATTACAAATTTGAAGCCTTGCATACCGTAACAGGGTGAATTTGGGTGTTTATGCAGCAGTGTGATACTTATCAGGAAGTGGTGGTCATGTGGTCTCTCAGGTAGGCTGTGGAAGGGTGTATAAAAGTCAGTTTAAAGACAGCAAAGAGAAACATTGGGAGTGTTGTTACATGGCAGAAGTGAAGGGATAATTACAGATGTGGGAGCTCATGAAGAATTGGGACCTGAAATTTTAATAGGTCCTAATTCTTAGGTTAGGCTTTATTAAATTGTTTATATAATTTAATTTCTTGTGTAAAGTCAGATCCCAATGCTTCATGAGCTCCGAGATATGTAACGAATACATCAGAATATTTGCTGTAGATGTAGACATAGAAAAAGAACCATAACTGAAGGAAGACTTAACATCGAGCTGTCCAGGCAAGTCCCATATAAGTCCAAAGCCTTTATTTGTAGACTGCAATGGACAGTAGTGCCTTGGCCTGACCTATTACTGGTAATGATTAGTTCATCTGTTTATGCATGTAATATTTGATTATTACTTAAACTGATGCAATTTTGTTGGGGTATATGTTACTTTTATACCCCCAGTTAGGAAAAATGTCATTGAATTTATATTGTACGAGGATTGGTTAGGTTAGTGTGTGGAATGGACAGTTGCCCAAAGGACGATTACCCTTGGGACACCAAAAACAACTAAAAGCAATAAAAAAAAATTCGATTCTTAACAGAGGGTAAATATTTCTAGCAAACATAACCTGGTATACTGATTAATTTTGCGAGATTTCATGTACAAAGTAAATTATCCCAAACTATCTAAAACGATCATATGGTATTCTTAAAACAGCTGAGTATAAACTTAAAACTAAAGACTTGCCAGATTAATTATTCTGAAAAAATAAAATTCTATCACCAGCTTGTATAAGAATGAGCCCAAAAATTATAAACACAAAGAGTATGTATATTATTTGAAATGCATACATTGCTAGTGTCACAAATTTTGTTCAGATTTTTTTTTTAAGAGTGTGACACCGGGACAGGCAGAAACTGCCCTCATCAATAAAAGCCCGGGCACGAGAAAATACCAAGACGAAGGAGAAGAAAAAGGTTAAGGGCAAGGCAGAGATGAGGTAATGTCACACAATGGAAAACGACAGACAGAAAAAAACAGTCAAAGTAAAGAGGACCCAGAGATATGGAGGACTAGGCTCTGAGATGACGATAGATTTGCTTTTTGAAGAATGAAAGGTCATAAGAATTAGAAAAGACAGAAGGAGGAAGAGAGTTCCAGAGTCTGGAGGTAGATGGGAAGAAGCAGTCGCTGCACCGACCAATCCGCGAGCTACAAATCTCCACACAGTACCTGTGAGATGAGGCCGCTTGGCCAGTATTACGCAGCCTTGGCACTGGAGGAGGGATGCAACTCGCCAACTCATCAGAGCAGCGATGGAAGTAGTAGCGATAGAAAAGCGAAAGAGAAGATACCTTACAACGAAGAAAGAGAGAATCCAGGTTAGAAGAAAGAAAAGGATCATTAATGAGTCTGACTGCCTTAGATTCAACCCTATCAAGAAGATAATAAAGGAAGAAGCACCCCAGATGTGTGATTACCTAATTGTGATTACCTAATTGTGTTTCCGGGAAAGAGCCCAAAGCTCGTATCTTCCCGTCTCATGATCGGTTCCATTTTATACTTAGTGATACTTGTCATACCTGTCCTTAAAACTATGGATTGAGATAGCATTAACTACCTCCTCGCTTAGCGAATTCCAATTATCAACTACTCTTACACTGAAAAAGTATTTCCTTACATCCTGCAAAGAAGTTTTCTTACGAAGCTTCAAACTATGACCTCTAGTTCTAGAGCCAGCCATATCAAAATATCGATCCCTATCCACTCTATCATAACCATGAAGGAATAAGACCTTTGTAAATTTTAAGTAACTGCAATGAGGAAAAGTAATGATGAAAACGAAGCAAAATCCCCAATTTTTTGGATGAAGATTTAGAAATTTGGATTATGTGATTCCTCCAAGACAAGTTAGAGGCTATATGAATTCCTAATATGTTGATAGAGTTAAGAGGGTAAATTTCATTAGTTTCGAAGACAATAGGGTTATCAGGAGGAGAAGAAGATAAAGATATAGCCAGAAACTGTGTCTTGGAGGCATTGAATTTAACTAAATTTTGAGTGCCCCATTCAGATACTCTCTGCAAATCGGAGTTAAGAGTAGAAGAAAGAGTGATATGAGATTGATTACGAGTAACAGATGAAGGTTGTGAAGAAAAAGCAGAGGAAAAGTGAAGGGTAGAATCATCAGCAAAGGCATGAAGAAGAGAGGAAGATGGGGATTGTAGAAGATCATTGATGAAGAGAAGGAAGAGAGTGGGTGAAAGAACAGAGCCCTGTGGAACACCACTGGTAACAGAGGAAGGGCTAGATGTCGCGCCATCAACAACTACAGATATAGAACGGTCAGTAAGAAAACTGGAAATCAGAGAACAGAAAGAAGGGGTAAAGCCATAGGCAGGGAGTTTGGCCAACAGAGCCTTGTGCCAGACTCTGTCAAGGGCCTTACAGATATCAAGGGCGACGACAAAGGATTCCCCATAGTTCCTCAGAGAAGATGACCATACTTGAGTAAGATAGGACAGGAGATCACCAGTGGATCTTGCCTTGCGGAAGCCGTACTGGTGATCGGCGATAAGTGAGTTAGATTCAAGGCGTTTCAAGAAGTGAGCATTGAGCAAAGTTTCGAAAACTTTAGCAATAGAGGAGGTTAGGGCAATAGGTCGGTAGTTAGAAGAAATAGAGCAGTCACCCTTCTTAGGAACAGGTTGAACTAGAGCATGCTTCCAAGATGAAGGATAGATACTGGTTGACAGAGTGAGGCAAAAAAGATGGCAAAGCACGGGAGCCAGTTCATCTGCAAACTCCTTAAGGAACCTTGCAGGGATACCATCGGAACCAGATGCCTTGTTCGTTTTTAGCGAGCGAAGAACCTTATGAAGTATGCGAGAAGAAAGGATAAGGGAGGGCATAGGGTTACAGAGGGGAAAAGACTGAGGAAAACTGATTTCATTAATACTTCCATGTATTATTATTAAGAAACTCATAATTCATGAAAGTTATTAAGAAACTTATAATTCATGAAAGTAATATACTTTTGCTCTATTAACATATATTTCCCTCAGTTGTGCATGTCCACCTTTCAATAAAAAAAAATATTTAAAAAAAATAGGTATACGAGGGTTCATATGCCTGCAGCAAAATTAGAAATTGGTGTTAGGATGGTTGCTGTCAAGTAAAATTATATGCCACAATAATTAAGAAAAATCTTGGCTTATAGTTTTTGAGATCATGCTGTAAGTCAAAAGTATTCTGAAGGTAGCGTCAATTTGGGGTGAGGGATGGGATCGAAGTACGTAAATAGTTTTATGATCTAATTATAATGACTAAATATGTGAAAGTAATGTAAAATTTAAAATAATTTGGGTCCTATTATTCCTTACTATCTTTTTCCTCAAGATTTTGCAACAAGGGAGCAATGAATATCAAAGAATTTTATGTTTAGTTAATTAAATTACTAAACATAAAATTCTTTGTTTGTTAAATTAAATTAACAAACAAAATCTCTTTTGGACGGAAATGTGCTCGCTCATGCATTGGCTTAAGCATATGTTTTCCTATCCAAAACTGGAAGGTAAAGAAATAACTATTTTCATGCCCGTGTAGCATGAGGTGTTTTAAATAAGCACAAACATAGAAACTTATATACCCAATGTTACACCTCCTGTGTAAGT
>JAXCGZ010017321.1:75000-81650 GCA_037179515.1 Halocaridina rubra | reverse complement strand
TGGTCTCGAGCTATAGGAGTAAATGCTAGGATGAAAGTCTTCTGTCGGGAGAATAATATAGGTTTTATAGACGGGTGGGATCACTTCACTAGTCGTAAGCATATGTATGCAAGGGATGGAGTGCATCTTTCTAATTCAGGTGTCTCGGTATTGGCTGGTATGATAGACAGAGAGGTAGGGGAGTTTTGTTAGACACAAATAATGAAATGAATAATACTTGTGCAGAGAAATTAGCCAGTAAGGGTTCAGTAAATAGTGGGTCAAATAACTGGGAGTCTAAGGATAAGAACCATTTGTTACATAGAACAAATATTAACAAAAAGAATAGCCACAAGAAGGGTGAAGCTAGAGAAAGTTTAAAAGTATATTATACAAATAGCCGTAGTTTAGGTAACAAGATAGAAGAACTGAGAGCCATAGTATGTCGTGAGAGACCGGATATAATATGCATTAGTGAAAGTTGGATTAATTTAGAAAGCAAACACCTTAAAGCTGAGTACATAATTACAGGATATAAACTTTATAATGCTGATCGTAGTGCAGATAAAAGAGGGGGAGGGGTAATTATGTATATTAAAGATAGCCTCAGAAGCTGCATTAAGTCTGGAATTAAGACAAATCTAAATTCAGAAACCTTATGGGTTGAAATTAAAAATAATATAGAAAGTCTAGTTGTAGGAGTAGTCTACAGACCACCTGATCTAGACAATATAAAGTCGCAAGTTATATACGATGAAATTTCTAAAGTGACCAGGTCAAATAGAGTTTGCATTGTAGGCGATTTTAATTTTAGACATATTAACTGGGAAACCATAACAGGTGATAGTAGCTCTAAGGAGTTTTTGGAAGTAGTAGAAGACAATTTCCTTTCTCAGCATGTACTTGAAGCAACACTGGGGGTGAACACACTAGATTTAGTTCTTAGTAATAGAGAGAATATGGTTACAAATTTAGAGGTTGGTGAAAAATTGGGCAACAGTGACCATGATTCCATTAGATTTAACATAATTTTCAAGGAAACTATAAAGGAAAATAAGAATATTGTTCCAAACTTTAGAGCAGGAGATTTTGAGGGCTTAAAAACTAAATTATCTAATGAGGTATGGGAAGGGATTTCTGGGGTACAGATGTGGGTAGTTAATCCAGTAGGTCAGGTCGCAGGTAGCGGATTACCCCGAAATTTGAGTGCCACATGCCAAGGATTATCACAAGATCAATACATTAAATTCTCTCACAGGAAAGAACAGCAGTCCGTCAGTTAATATAAATTTGGATGAGGAATATAACAATTTTGTCATGACTCTTAAGAATAGTCAGAGAGACTATATTCCCATGAAACATTGCAGATCAAGAAAAAATGACCCTAAATGGATGAACAATAGAATAAAGAATCTTATAGGTATTAAAAGAGGAATATACAGGAAACTAAAAAGAGGTGAAGAGCATGTGAGGCAGCAATATATACAGTTAAACAGGGAAGTTAAAAAGATAGTTAGAGAGTCGAAAAGAAAATACGAAGTTAGAATAGCAGGAGAAGCTAAAGAAAATCCTAAAGGGTTTTATCAACATTATCAAACAAAATTTAAGGAAAAAGTCGGACCAATTGAAGTAGCCAATGGCCATATCACAGATGATGATAAAGTGATGTGTACATGTTTAAATGATTATTTCTTATCTGTATTTACCAATGAAAACTTGGAAAATATTCCGGAAGTAGAATCCATTTACAGAGACAGTCCCGATAAAATACTTAGTTCAATAAATATTACGAGAGAGGAGGTAATAAAAGAAATAGATAAATTAAAGGCTCATAAATCTCCGGGACCTGATGGAATATATGCTAGAATATTAAAGGAATGCAAGGAAGAGCTTAGTTGTCCACTAACTGCATTATTTAATAATTCAATAAAATTAGGATCGGTACCCATGGAGTGGAAATTGGCAGATGTGGTACCAATATTTAAAAAAGAAGAACGAGTTAAAAAGAATAATTATAGGCGGGTAAGTTTAACGTCAACAGTGGGTAAGATTCTAGAATCCATAATTGCAAATAAAATAAGGGCACATCTAGAATTACACAGACTGATAAAACTTTCACAACGCGGGTTTCTTAAGGGTTTTTCGTGCCTTACAAACTTACTGTCTTTTTATTCAGAAGTTTACGAGGCAGTAGATTGTGGCAAAGAATATGATACAATATATCTAGATTTTAGCAAAGCTTTTGATAGAGTTCCTCACAAATGATTAGTTAAAAAGCTGGAAGCTCATGGTATAGGAGGAGCTGTTCTCAGATAGATCAAACAATGGTTAAAAGACAGAAAACAGAGGGTTTGCATAAATGGAGAGAAATCAGAGTGGGGCTCGGTTACTAGCGGGGTACCACAAGGCTCGGTACTGGGTCCCCTATTATTCATCGTATATCTAAATGATCTGGATTCGGATATCAGTAGTAACCTAAGTAAATTTGCAGACGATACTAAAATAGGTAGAACTATAAATGGAAAAGAAGACATTCATGCTTTACAGGAAGATCTAAATAGATTTTCTGAATGGTCGGACGAATGGCAAATGGAATTTAATATTGAAAAATGTAAAGTAGTTAAAATGGGTACTATAAAAGACAATACTAGTTATAAGCTAAATAACCATGAAATCATGAGTTCTCAGTGTGAAAGGGATTTGGGAGTTCTTGTGAGTAGTAGTCTTAAGCCAAGAGAGCAATGCACAGCAGTCAGAAATAAAGCAAACAGAATTTTAGGATTTATCTCAAGAAGCGTTAGCAATAGGACGGAAAAAGTTATTTTGCAGCTCTATCTTGCATTAGTTAGGCCCCATTTAGATTATGCTGTGCAGTTCTGGTCACCCTATTATAGAATGGAAATTGAATCCTTGGAGAGAGTGCAGCGAAGAATGACCAAGATGATACACAATATCAGAAATCTACCATATGAGGACAGATTAAAAAAACTTAATCTACATTCTCTAGAGAGGCGAAGAGTTAGGGGGGATATGATTGAAGTGTACAAATGGTTTAAAGGGATTAACAAGGGAGATATTAATAAAGTTTTATAAATTCATGATCAAACCAGAACTCGTAATAATGGATTTAAGCTTGATAAATTTAGGTTCAGAAGGGAAATTGGTAAAAATTGGTTTGGTAATAGAGTAGCTGATGCATGGAACAAGCTTCCTAGTAGGATAGTAAATGCCAATACCTTAGACACCTTCAAATGTAGATTAGATAGACATATGACAGAGGTAGGGTGGGTATGAATAGGTTAGTGCTTATTAGAAAAATCATAAAAAGAAAAATAGAATAAATAAGTAGAGTAGAATAGAATAGGTTAGACATGCTGAAAATACAATTCAAAAATGGAGCTGCCTCGTGTGTGCCAGTAGGCATGTTGCAGTGTCCTCTATTCTTATGTTCTTATGTTCTTATTATATATATATATATATATATATATATATATATATATATATATATATATATATATATATATATATATATATATATATATATATATTATCAAATAAGCACATTACATATGTGAAAACATGAATCATTTTTTACCCCGACCGGGACTCGAACCTAGGACTTATGATTACTAAGTCAAGGCGCTACCACTACACCACAGAAGGTTAAAAGGAACCCAACCTTATAGCTTATATCTGCTATACTAAGGAATGAACGCATTCTAACTGAGTGCCACATGTTCATATTACAGATTCCCCAACCTCACTCGTGGCTTCATTTTAGCATTTAATTCAATTCCCAATCTCATTCGGGCCATGAAATATCAAATAAGCACATTACATATGTGAAAACATGAATCATTTTTTACCCCGACCGGGACTCGAACCTAGGACTTATGATTACTAAGTCAAGGCGCTACCACTACACCACAGAAGGTTAAAAGGAACCCAACCTTATAGCTTATATCTGCTATACTTAGGAATGAACGCATTCTAACTGAATGCCACTATGTTCATATTACAGATTCCCCAACCTCACTCGTGGCCTCATTTTAGCATTTAATTCAATTCCCAATCTCATTCGGGCCATGAAATTATCAAATAAGCACATTACATATGTGAAAACATGAATCATTTTTTACCCCGACCGGGACTCGAACCTAGGACTTATGATTACTAAGTCAAGGCGCTACCACTACACCACAGAAGGTTAAAAGGAACCCAACCTTATAGCTTATATCTGCTATACTTAGGAATGAACGCATTCTAACTGAATGCCACTATGTTCATATTACAGATTCCCCAACCTCACTCGTGGCCTCATTTTAGCATTTAATTCAATTCCCAATCTCATTCGGGCCATGAAATTATCCAATAAGCACATTACATATGTGAAAACATGAATCATTTTTTTTACCCCGACCGGGACTCGAACCTAGGACTTATGATTACTAAGTCAAGGCGCTACCACTACACCACAGAAGGTTAAAAGGAACCCAACCTTATAGCTTATATCTGCTATACTTAGGAATGAACGCATTCTAACTGAGTGCCACTATGTTCATATTACAGATTCCCCAACCTCACTCGTGGCCTCATTTTAGCATTTAATTCAATTCCCAATCTCATTCGGGCCATGAAATTATCCAATAAGCACATTACATATGTGAAAACATGAATCATTTTTTTTACCCCGACCGGGACTCGAACCTAGGACTTATGATTACTAAGTCAAGGCGCTACCACTACACCACAGAAGGTTAAAAGGAACCCAACCTTATAGCTTATATCTGCTATACTTAGGAATGAACGCATTCTAACTGAGTGCCACTATGTTCATATTACAGATTCCCCAACCTCACTCGTGGCCTCATTTTAGCATTTAATTCAATTCCCAATCTCATTCGGGCCATGAAATTATCCAATAAGCACATTACATATGTGAAAACATGAATCATTTTTTTTACCCCGACCGGGACTCGAACCTAGGACTTATGATTACTAAGTCAAGGCGCTACCACTACACCACAGAAGGTTAAAAGGAACCCAACCTTATAGCTTATATCTGCTATACTAAGGAATGAACGCATTCTAACTGAGTGCCACATGTTCATATTACAGATTCCCCAACCTCACTCGTGGCTTCATTTTAGCATTTAATTCAATTCCCAATCTCATTCGGGCCATGAAATAACCAATAAGCACATTATATATGTGAAAACATGAATCATTTTTTTTACCCCGACCGGGACTCGAACCTAGGACTTATGATTACTAAGTCAAGGCGCTACCACTACACCACAGAAGGTTAAAAGGAACCCAACCTTATAGCTTATATCTGCTATACTAAGGAATGAACGCATTCTAACTGAGTGCCACATGTTCATATTACAGATTCCCCAACCTCACTCGTGGCTTCATTTTAGCATTGGGGAATCTGTAATATGAACATGTGGCACTCAGTTAGAATGCGTTCATTCCTTAGTATAGCAGATATAAGCTATAAGGTTGGGTTCCTTTTAACCTTCTGTGGTGTAGTGGTAGCGCCTTGACTTAGTAATCATAAGTCCTAGGTTCGAGTCCCGGTCGGGGTAAAAAAAAATGATTCATGTTTTCACATATATAATGTGCTTATTGGTTATTTCATGGCCCGAATGAGATTGGGAATTGAATTAAATGCTAAAATGAAGCCACGAGTGAGGTTGGGGAATCTGTAATATGAACATGTGGCACTCAGTTAGAATGCGTTCATTCCTTAGTATAGCAGATATAAGCTATAAGGTTGGGTTCCTTTTAACCTTCTGTGGTGTAGTGGTAGCGCCTTGACTTAGTAATCATAAGTCCTAGGTTCGAGTCCCGGTCGGGGTAAAAAAAAATGATTCATGTTTTCACATATATAATGTGCTTATTGGTTATTTCATGGCCCGAATGAGATTGGGAATTGAATTAAATGCTAAAATGAAGCCACGAGTGAGGTTGGGGAATCTGTAATATGAACATGTGGCACTCAGTTAGAATGCGTTCATTCCTTAGTATAGCAGATATAAGCTATAAGGTTGGGTTCCTTTTAACCTTCTGTGGTGTAGTGGTAGCGCCTTGACTTAGTAATCATAAGTCCTAGGTTCGAGTCCCGGTCGGGGTAAAAAAAATGATTCATGTTTTCACATATATAATGTGCTTATTGGTTATTTCATGGCCCGAATGAGATTGGGAATTGAATTAAATGCTAAAATGAAGCCACGAGTGAGGTTGGGGAATCTGTAATATGAACATGTGGCACTCAGTTAGAATGCGTTCATTCCTTAGTATAGCAGATATAAGCTATAAGGTTGGGTTCCTTTTAACCTTCTGTGGTGTAGTGGTAGCGCCTTGACTTAGTAATCATAAGTCCTAGGTTCGAGTCCCGGTCGGGGTAAAAAAAATGATTCATGTTTTCACATATATAATGTGCTTATTGGTTATTTCATGGCCCGAATGAGATTGGGAATTGAATTAAATGCTAAAATGAAGCCACGAGTGAGGTTGGGGAATCTGTAATATGAACATGTGGCACTCAGTTAGAATGCGTTCATTCCTTAGTATAGCAGATATAAGCTATAAGGTTGGGTTCCTTTTAACCTTCTGTGGTGTAGTGGTAGCGCCTTGACTTAGTAATCATAAGTCCTAGGTTCGAG
>JAXCGZ010017321.1:65000-67500 GCA_037179515.1 Halocaridina rubra | reverse complement strand
GAAATCAAATATAGTATAAGCAGAAGCTCAATGAAACTTCCATTTTTAACTTGAAAGGCCTCTTTGGCTCAAAGTAGGTGATTTACTATTACAAAATAGTGTCTGATAACCTGTTGACTTCCTGAAAATAGTCTGAAGCGACGGTAGTGATCTAACAGTGAGTTCGTTGTATTTCCTACTATTAACTAATTATATCTAGCTTGTGTTCAATAAGGCAAATAAGAAGAGTTCTGAATACCTATCCTAGTTTGTTCATCTCTGCCTGTTTAAAAATAGTAATTAAAACTTTTTCTTCTATTATTCTCTTCAAATAATCTGTGTGATAAATATAAGTGCTTCTTTTATATATATATATATATATATATATATATATATATATATATATATATATATATATATATATATATATATATATATATATATATATATATATATATATATATTGACAATTTATTATGTTGCAATATGATTTGAATGGTGACAGTGTCATGACTCAAACTTTTCCTCAGGTTAGATTAAAACCAAAAAGGATAAATATGCACAAATACCCATAAAAAAATTGGAACTTGCTATGTATAAGAAAAGAAGGATTAAAATTTAAATGTCAAGGGAAAAGATGAATAGGGCAAGACAGGATGAATGTGACTTCGTGGGAAGAACACCTCAGCCAAAGAAGAGCAACTATGAACATGCACAACGATGCAGAGAATGTCCAAAGTAGTTTTTTAAGTAGACGGAGATAATCCCCCTCCAAAAGCAGAATTGTGGCAAGTAATGCGATCACTCCCCCTTAGTTGACGACAGAGTGCTGGACAATCAGTTGAGACTCGTCAGCAAACTTTCAACTTGGATAAACTGGGTAATTCTCATTATTCCATTACAAAGACTATTGTAAACGCAAGCAAGCAACCTGAGAAGCGCATCCAACAGATGGTGAAAAGTTCATTGAGAAGAATCCTCTCTCGAAGATAGCAGCTCCTACTAAATAGAGAAAAGAGAGAGAAAGGAAAAATAAAATCGCAGAGACCTCTGATGAATGACAGATCAAATCCACAGCAGAGAGAGAGAGAGAGAGAGAGAGAGAGAGAGAGAGAGAGAGAGAGAGAGAGAGAGAGAGAGAGAGAGAGAGAGAGAGAGGAGAGAGAGAGAGAGAGAGAGAGAGAGAGAGAGAGAGAGAGTAGCCCCATCCCTGGCATAAGTAGAAATAATCGAATCCTCACCAACAATCGTAGAGAATGCTAAATTTTAAGGATTCTTGTCTTTGGGGGGTAATGCTAGGAATAAAGGAGAGACCAACTGGACATAAAGATAATTACATGAATTCATATTTTGCATTTATGTGTTTAGAAAAAATACGAAATAAGGGGTTGATTTTAGTTGGACATCAGAAAAACTGCTTCTCCGCATCTTTGTGAAATGCTGCTTTGTGAGAAGAGAAGTGATTAGTGTAGAGGATGCAAAGAATATCACGGTTGAGGCAAATATTTCACTAGAATGTCATTAAGAATAAATAGATAAAAGAAAAGAAATAATGCATGAAATCATATGGAGGCAATGTAGACTTGCGGGAAATACGATAAGGAAGGAACGGTGGGATGGCAGATTAAATATAGATCATATTCAGAGGAGAAAACTAAAATGAAGTTGAAGATATAAACAGCGATGGAGACAGGCAGCAAGAGACTTGGAACTGAACACTAGTAAACTTATCAACGCGACAGAAAGCTGGACCGTGTTGGCCATTGCAGTGAAAATCAGATGGGGCTTGATACCTGATGATGATGTAATGATTTTACAAGTGAGAAGTCCAACGTCATCTGCTGCCCTTAGTTCATGCTCTCTTTCCATCTTAACGATGCAGATTCTTCTATTTTTTCATTCTTATATTTGGCTTAGTTCTCTCCCACACCTATAAGTCAGTCTATCTTTAGCTCTTACTTTATATGAAATTTTTATTTTCTTACCTTCTCGTGGAGTGGATACAAATTCTGCATATGCGTATTCGAAAATGTGTCGTAAAAGGAGACTAAATTGGACCGAGCAAGGTGACTGATCATCCCCCCTTTGCATATTTCTTCCTAATAAAGACAAGGTTGGCTTTGACCCTGCTACCCTTTTATACTCGTAAGGGGATTACAGCCCTTATTCATAATTCATTATAATTTTTATAATTATTGTTATTATTATTATTATTATTATTATTATTATTATTATTATTATTATTATTATTATTATTATTATTATTATTATTATTATTATTATTACTATTATTATTATTATTATTATTATTATTATTATTATTATTATTATTATTTATTATTATTATTATTATTATTATTATTATTAGTAGTAGTAGTAGTAGTATCATAATTATTATTATTAATATTATTATTATTATTATTATTATTATTATTATTATTATTATTATTATTATTATTATTGTTTTTATTATTTTTATTACTGTTATCATTATATATATTATTATTATTACTGTTATCAT
>JAXCGZ010017321.1:32500-60000 GCA_037179515.1 Halocaridina rubra | reverse complement strand
TGAAATAAATTTGACAAACATTATCATGGCTAGAACTTTCAGTTTTACTTTAGCAATCTAACATATCCCTTCGGACAAATAATGTATATACTGCAGCTAGAATGGAAAATAAAGAATCATTCATAGATTCACGTCCATTATCACGTAATATCTATCTTGGAATCCTCGGAAATCGAATAATTATCTCATTGGCGAGTAGGGGACGAAACAAAAATAAAGCAAACTTGGCATCTCAACAATATCTAGGCAGGTGGAGAATCTCTTTCTCAAAAATATCCTTCAATAGATATTGCAACAGCTACATCACCTCCCATAAAAATACGCTGATATGGCCTGCACAGGGGCCCGGTGGAGCAGGGGAACGATCCTTACAAATTCCTCTCCCATCATGCTTCCCCAACGGACTTTCCCGCGATTTCACGCACGAAAGCAAACCCCCTCCATTATACCCCTGGTCAGGCAAACCCATTCTCTCCCGCAATCGCTCACATTCAAACTTGCATTCCCTTTCCTCTGAGTAATTCCCCCCCTTCCCCTCACTCTGAAGGAGTGCGTGAGTGAAATCTCGTTTGGGCCGTGTGGTCACATGACTGCGTCATCAGTCCAGGTCCCCATCTACTCCCACGAGGGTGTGTTGTGGCTACACAATAACTTTCTTTCCTCCAACACTGAGGGCATGAGCTTGTTGGCGGTCTCTCGAGGCGTATCCCTCACGGCTATTAGACCCCATTTTTCCTCCCCTCTAAGCTACGTTAGGGTTACACAAAAAAACCCCCCTACCCCAACACAGCACGAATTCACTCGAGTTTACTCTTATTTTCGCCTGCATAGCGCGAAATTAAAAACTCATATCTAAATAATATCACGAAAGTTTCTTATTCTTCAAAAAGACATGCTACACATATATTGTAATATCAATTTCTTCATCATAAAGACATGAGAGGAACGATCTGTCATCTCTATTAAAAAATGTTTTTTTGCCAAAATTTTACACTGCGAAAAAATAAAAAAAAGGAACCTTGAAAACAGGTACAAGGATTTTCTCACTCAATTTCTTACACTTTAAGAGATTAATATAAAAATTATTTTACACGTACATTAAACCATTTCAGTTAAAATCAATACATTTGCTTTCTTAAAAATCACTTAGGCATTAATACAAGTAAATTGAACACCCTTCAAATGCAACTTCTCATTATATTATTCAAATAATAACAAAAATGGAGGTTATTACTACTTATAGCTATTAGTGCAAATTATCCATGTTAGTAATGGGTACAGAAATTCTACTTTTATTAACTTACTGGGGCCACACCCCTCATATATGGGTTGGCTGAGTAAAAGCATAACTACAAGGTAAAATGGCAGCATCCGCCGACCTCAATTTCTTTTAATAATTGTCCCAATACTCACTGGATACAGATCAAAAGTACTTAGCTATTTTGAGAAACTGCTTGAAGAACATCATGGCCACAGGCAATGGTGGAGGGGGTTCATCTTTCTTCTGGCCGCTGGAGGTTCCCACCAAATTCTCCATCTCTCACGTAAAATCGACGAATCGCCATCTTCTTGGTTGGATCTGGCAACATATACTTCTGGTAAGGGACTTTTTCACTCAAAGCCCCAGTCACACTTCGGCTCACTGTGACGGTGGCATCCATGAAGGTGCTCGTTGTACTTTTACTGCTGGGGTCTTTGCCAATACGGGGGTGGGGGAGAGTGACTGGTTCTGGTAACATGATACTGTTGGAGAAGGGAGAGCTCATACTTTCTCTGCGTCACTTTCTCGCTTCTTGTAAGCATCTAGAAGCTTCTTCATCACTCGAACATTTCTACCATAGATGCTTCATATTTATTCCTTCTGTATCTTTTAATTTCTTCTTTCTCTTCGTTGAAGTAACGGTGTGGATTGATCAAGAGCTGTACACCAGTGTCGTTTGAACACTATTTCACTCAAGGGTTATCAACTGGGTGGGATTTTCATCTCACTATTTTACACCATTAATTGTGGTATTCTTTCTTTTGGTAACGTAGTTGGTGATGACATATAAGCATCTTCTTTATATGTATTCATTTCTAGCTTACACTTATTCTTCAGAGCTCCAATTACTACAGTTCCTTTCACGAACAATTCCAGATTCCCGCCCAAGGGGGAGGCTAGCTAAGCTCTGGACGTCACGTCTGCCCCAGACAAGATCTGACCTCTCACTGATTAGGCTCTCTTGTGCTACTCATTGCGATGGTTGGGCATCGTGGGTGTCACTGCCACCTGGCACTTTTAGGCATCTCTGAAATGCCTTGTGAGGCTATAGGCATCTTTAATTGCCTTGCGACATTATTATTATTATTATTATTATTATTATTATTATTATTATTATTATTATTATTATTATTATTATTATTATTATTATTATTATTTTTATTATTATTAATAATATTACCATGATTATAATTGTTATTATTTTTATTATTATTATTATTTTTATCATTATTATTATTATTATTATTATTATTATTATTATTATTATTATTATTATTATTATTATTATTATTATTATCATTATTATTATTATTATTATTGTTATTATTATTATTATTATTATTATTATTATTATTATTATTATTATTATTATTATTATTATTATTATTATTATTATTATCATTATCATTATTATTATTATTATTAGAACATATGCAGGGGAAATGTGCATTTTATGTCTTCAAATGATCTACCTGGGATTAGAACCTTGGACCTGTAGAGGTAAGCCACAGCATAGCTCACTCAACCACAAAGGTGTATATGAGAGAGAAATGAAGCTTCTACTGAAGTTGCACAAACAAAAGGGCGTTACTGCAAGAATTACCCCGTTTTACCCCCTCTCCGACCCACCATTGACAAGTACACACATTTAATTCTCTTCCTCAACACCCCAAAGTAAGTCATTGACAGAACAACTACAACAATCTTTTAGCCATTCACTTCGTTTATAAGAAATATTTTGAAAGAGACAATGCATTTATTTTCACACTCTGTATTTAATGGAATTTGCTTCATTCCTTCAGAGTGCAGGCCTGCCTCTTGCATATGCTTTCTCATTCTTATAATAACATAAAGAGCTTTTAACAGGAATTCTTCATAATGATATTCTTTCTCACAATTTCCAACATTTATGGGAGATTTGCTTGAATTTCACCTCATATATACCACAAGAGAGAGAGAGAGAGAGAGAGAGAGAGAGAGAGAGAGAGAGAGAGAGAGAGAGAGAGAGAGAGAGAGAGAGAGAGAGAGAGAGAGAGAGAGAGAGAGAGAGAGAGAGAGAGAGAGAGAGAGAGAGAGATTTTATTTTATTAATTTATTGCGCCAAGGCGTCAGACATTACATGAGTTCATACAAATAATGCTTCAAATGGATACAAAACCAAGAATTGAACATGGTTTACAGGGAGGTGTACATATTGATAAAACATTGCTGCATACTAACACACAACTCACAGTATGGCAGCATAGAGTACATTATATGCAAAAGCAAAGCTCAGAGAAACGCAGAATGCACAAATAGAATTATACAGCAACATACAGAAAATATATGTAGAATTCAATATAATTAATGGCCACCAAAGTGAGGATAACGAGCAAGAATAACATCAAGGTTGTCATCATTAAGTAAAAATGAGCAGATCTGTATTAAGTTCTGACCTCGTGGTAAAACATTTCTCACTGTGGGGCACTGAAGACAATAGTGGTCAAGAGTGTTAGCATTAGGACGGTCGCATAATGTACAGGAGGTGTACTGTGGCATATCTAGAGTCTGGGAGACCTGCCATAAAGGCCGATACCCCATTCTGAGCCGAGCACTAACTACATTGTTTTTCCGCACCATTAACCTGCGTCTGCGATACTTGTAGCGACTGTGAAGAAAGTGATCATGGTGCTGTATGGACACACTGTTGGCCCTCTCCGTGTCCCTGCGCTGGACCGTCATGGCAAACCCAGCTGAGTAGATGATGTTACGTAGGCATCGGAGGGAGGGCTCAGCGTCCACAGCATGCCCATCCAGCATACAGGCCGCCTTGGCAAGACGATCCGCTGTGTCGTTGCCAGTCAGCCCAATGTGGGATGGAGTCCAGAGAGAGAGAGATATTTATTATTTTATTTTATTAATTTATTGCGCCAAGGCGTCAGACATTACATGAGTTCATACAAATAATGCTTCAAATGGATACAAAACCAAGAATTGAACATGGTTTACAGGGAGGTGTACATATTGATAAAACATTGCTGCATACTAACACACAACTCACAGTATGGCAGCACAGAGTACATTATATGCAAAAGTAAAGCTCAGAGAAACGCAGAATGCACAAATAGAATTATACAGCAACATACAGAAAATATATGTATAATTCAATATATTTAATGGCCACCAAAGTGAGGATAACGAGCAAGAATAACATCAAGGTTGTCATCATTAAGTAAAAATGAGCAGATCTGTATTAAGTTCTGACCTCGTGGTAAAACATATCTCACTGTGGGGCACTGAAGACAATAGTGGTCAAGAGTGTTAGCATTAGGACGGTCGCATAATTTACAGGAGGTGTACTGTGGCATATCTAGAGTCTGGGAGACCTGCCATAAAGGCCGATACCCCATTCTGAGCCGAGCACTAACTACATTGTTTTTCCGCACCATTAACCAGCGTCTGCGATACTTGTAGCGACTGTGAAGAAAGTGATCATGGTGCTGTATGGACACACTGTTGGCCCTCTCCGTGTCCCTGCGCTGGACCATCATGGCAAACCCAGCTGAGTAGATGATGTTACGTAGGCATCGGAGGGAGGGCTCAGCATCCACAGCATGCCCATCCAGCATACAGGCCGCTTTGGCAAGACGATCCGCTGTGTCGTTGCCAGTTAGCCCAATGTGGGATGGAGTCCATACAAATGACACAACAAGAGAAGCATCCCGAGCGGCCACAAGGCGACATAGTATATCTCCCACAGCACGGCCACAGATAGGTCTTGGCGAGGATAGGGCTTGTAGGGCCGATTGGGAGTCACAAATTATTACCCCATTCACTCGTCGTCGAACAAGGAGAGTCACGGCATCCAAGATGGCATTCAGTTCACAGTAGGTGGAGCTCGACGAGGTGGGTAGTCTACGGCCAATCCATGAATCAGCCGGCACAGGCGGCTCCATGGTGGGGGAAAACACAGCACATGCCGCCCTCCCATCTGCTTGCACAGAACCATCAATATAGAAGAGAGAGAGAGAGAGAGAGAGTAAGAAAGTAAAGAGAGAGCAAAGATTGATAGATAAATAGATAGATATATAGATAGATAGATAGAGATACAGACAGACTGACAAACAGACAGACAGATAGGCAGACAGACGGACAGACAAACATACAGACAGATAAGCAGACAGACGGACAGACAGAGATTTACCAGTTTCTATTGTAAAAGTAATAGATAATCTGTCACAAGTAGATGTTAGATAACATGTTTTGTTGTGGCTATAGCTATTAGCATATTGACGTCAACCTACTTAGATATGCTTTATCATAAAGAATTCCTTACTTAGCCTAAGTCAAAATATAAATAATAAGCTTTCCATGAATGCAATTTTGGCGGCTCCCGTAACTATTAGTTTTCATATGGAGAGTTCATAGCCTAGAACTACATTAGAAAATATTTGTTTGAAGTTGTTATTATATTTTCCTTCTTTCCTTATGGCCGCAATCTGTTTGTGAGCAAAATGAATAAAATTGGTTTGTAGGTTCCCTTCACTTTCTTAAGTTTGGAGGAATCTAAGTAATCAACTATATGCTGTAGTCTCATATATGGAATCTAATTAATTATACAGTAAAAAAAAAAAAGAACTGGAACAATTGTAATTCTTCATGGGATGCCTCTGATGATGTGAACATTCATTTAGATATGCTTGCCTTATTATTTCAAATTTTACCCGTGCTAATAAAAATGAGTTATACATGCATAGAGAATAGAACATTTCATGATATGCCAATGCACAAAGCCAGAAATTATTGTCATAGATATTAATTTCATACTGTAATGTCCAGCATTAAAGTTACAATTCATCAAATTACACTTTAGAGATCATCATGAGTTAGAAATGAAAAGAAACGCCGTTGTAGAAGAGTGAATCTGAAATAATTACTATGTGGGAACAGTAAGAGAAGTTCACTTCCGTGTCCCGTTGTTGCTGATGTATTCATCAAGAAGTGCAAAAGATCTTAAGAATCTTTTTCTTATTATTATATCACATTTTAATGCAAAACTCATTTCACTTCTCTTCTATTCAGGCATAATGACCTCCCGTGGAACTTACGGATGTTCTTACATAATAAGCTTCATGCCTTCAATTTATCAGCTGATCTCTCCGAGGAAAAACCTTGGAGAAAATCTCCTTTCTCTCATACGGATCTGCCAAGGCTCAGGAGAGGACACGTCGCTGCTCAAGTGAGTGAGATTCAACACGGTATTTAGAGAGTATTTAAGCAAATGAGTCTCTTCCGAATGAAAATAAAAAAAAAATGACTTCTCCTAAACACAATGAATCAAAACAAGTAAATATCTGAGTCTTTGTAATCATATTTTTCCCCTCCTCACCTCTCGCTTTATAACTCAACGGAATTTTGTTCTATAAAGCACATAGTAATTCAGTGTGGTTTGTAATATCATATATATCACAAGTATTTTTACAGCATTCACATATAAGCTGCATGTGAAAAATGAAATGAATAATGTTTTTTTTTTTAATTTTAATGTTGTTAATGAGCGTGTTACATACAAATCTATATGTTCACACACACACACACACACACACACACACACACACACACACACACACACACACACACAAACAAACACACAAGCACACACACACACACACACACACATACACACACACACACACACACACACACTAGGGTTGTAGACCTGATAAGAAAGCTTGGAGTAGTATGTGGTCCTGAGGATATTGTAAACATACACCAACTAGGTAAATATTCGAGGGAAGGAAAGCCGAGACCAACAAAAGTAACCTTTGAGAGAGGGGAAACATGTAGGGAAATATTGTTGAGAAAAAAAAGTCTAAAAGACCTTCAAGAATGCAAAGAAGTGTTCATTAGACGATACAGAACACAGGAAGAGATGGGAAAGATCAAAAACTTGTTGCAAGAGGCAAGAAGGTTAAATGATGAAAGAAATGAAGAAGAGAAGAAAAATTTTTGTTACAGAATACTTCCAGACAAAGGGGAGATAAAGAAGATAATTACAGAAGATCAGAGGATGGGGCCTCATTAAGATTGCTATACACAAATGCTGATGGATTAGCTGGTAAGGCAGTAGAATTAAAAGATAGGATTCAAAACAGTAAGGCAGATATAGTAGCAATCACAGAGACTAAGTTGAGTGAGGACATAAACAGTGTCACAGTTTTTCCTAAGGGTTTCAGAATACTAAGGGTTGAAAGATCTGAGAGGACTGGTGGAGGGATAGCACTGCTCATAAGTGAGAGGATTCAAGTTGAAGAAATAAACTTGGCTATAGAAAGTGAGTTCAGGGAATTTCTTGTTGCTCGCATAAATACTGGGTCAGAGAGCATTATAATAACTGTTGTATACAACCCACCAAGGAACCAAAATAGGCTTGAAATTTATGAGGAAAGTCATATAGGTACTATTGAAGTCATAAACTCAGTTGTTAACATGGCACGGGAGAAAAAATGTAGGATTTTGATTATGGGAGACTTTAATCATAAAGAGATAGATTGGATAAATCTTGACCCACACAGTGGTGAGGACTCATTCGGGGCAAGATTCCTAGATTGCGTACAAGGAAATTTCCTACACCAACATGTAATGGAACCAACAAGAGCCAGGGGTGGGGATGAGCCATCACTACTTGATCTAGTGTTCACAGATAATGTGTTGGATATTGAAAATATTGAGTATGAACCACCAATTGGAAAGAGTGACCACTGTGTGTTGTTGATGGAGTATATCATTGAAGATATTCTTCCTGAGAATAGAGGCACTGAGGACATGAGGAGGAACTATCCGAAAGGAGATTACATCAAAATGAATGAGCTTTTTGCAGTTATTGACTGGAGAACCTTATTTTACAACAAATCTGTACAAGAAATGTATGACATCTTTTGTGAGAAATATGGGAAGATAGTAGATTGCTGCATACCTGTCACCAAAGTAGGTGTAATTCATGCCAGAGAGAAATGGTTCGATAATGGGTGTAAAGAGCTAAGGAGTGGAGAGACAAATGCTGGAAAAGGTATAGGAGGAGAAAAAACATAAATGCCTGGCAAACCTACAAAAGAGCAAGAAATGACTACCTAAGTAAAAGGAGAGAGGCAGAGAGAGATTATGAGAGGGACATCACCAGGAAGGCTAAAGAAAATGCCAAGCTTTTCCACAGCTTTATCAGAGGAAAACTGAAGGTAAAAGAACAGGTTTTAAGGCTAAAGAGAGCGGATGGAAGCATCACTGAGACGGACGAAGAGATCTGCAAAGAATTGAACAAGGAGTTTCAGTCAGTATTTACAGTAGAAAATACCCCACCCCCTCAGATTGCAGTGATAGAAGCTCAAGGGCCGGTATTAGAGAACATCAACCTTACAGCCACAGAGGTACGCAAAGCGCTGATGGATTTAGATGTTCATAAACCTACAGGTCCTGATGACATATCCCCTCATGTGCTTAAAAAATGCGCAAACTCAATATCAGTGGCACTAAGTATCATATTTAAGGAGTCACTGGAGTCGGGGGAGATTCCAAGATGCTGGAAACAAGCAAATGTGATACCTATCTTCAAAAAGGGAAGGAGGGATACGGCTCTGAACTATAGACCAGTTTCCTTGACCAGCATAGTTTGCAAAGTTATGGAGAAACTACTAAGGAAACATATCTCTCTTCACTTGGAATCCTTCAACTTTTTGTCAGTGAGGCAACATGGCTTCAGAGAAGGTAGATCAACAGTAACAAACTTATTAGAATTTTATGATGAGGTAAGCCAAATCTTACAGGAAAGAGAGGGCTGGGCAGATTGCATATTCCTAGACTTCCAGAAAGCGTTTGACACTGTTCCACATGGGAGACTATTAGGAAGCTGCACTCAATGGCTAGAATAGGTGGAAATGTTTTGGAATGGATAAAAACTTACTTAGAAGGAAGGGAACAGAGGGTTAGAGTAAGACACTGAGTGTATGAATGGAGAAGAGTTAGTAGTGGAGTTCCACAGTGTTCAGTTTTAGGGCCACTTTTGTTCCTTGTATATGTAAATGACCTACCAGAGTCTGTAAATTCATTCATGAATATGTTTGCAGATGATGCAAAGATTGTGAAGAAAGTAAAAAACGAGAACAATGGTAGAGAACTTCAGGAGGATCTAAATAATCTGCATGAGTGATCAGAAAAGTGGCTAATGAAATTCAATACCTCAAAATGTAAGGTAATGAGAATGGGTACAAGTGCAAGAAGGCCCAAGCTTGACTACTCGGTGGCTGGAGTACAACTTCAAGAGACAGAAAATGAGAGAGATCTAGGAGTAAACATACTGGCAGATTTGTCTCCAGAAATACATATAAATGGCGTAGTAAGGGCAGCATATGCATTCTTATCAAATGTAAGGGTAGCCTTCAGGCACATGGACAAGGAAATGTTCAGAAATAATTATGTAACCTATGTGAGGCCAAAACTCGAATATGCAGCCCCCTTTTGGAATCCGCACTTGAAAAAGCACATAGCTAAGCTTGAAAAAGTTCAAAGACATGCCACGAAACTGGTGCCAGAAATACGCAATCTCGGTTATGATGAGAGGCTGAGGGAATTAGACTTGCCATCACTCGAAGCTAGAAGAGTAAGGGGGGGATATGGTGACAGTCTTTAAATTCCTTCATGGTTATGATAGAGTGGATAGGGATCGATATTTTGATATGGCTGGCTCTAGAACTAGAGGTCATAGTTTGAAGCTTCGTAAGAAAACTTGTTTGCAGGATGTAAGGAAATACTTTTTCAGTGTAAGAGTAGTTGATAATTGGAATTGGCTAAGCGAGGAGGTAGTTAATGCTATCTCAATCCATAGTTTTAAGGACAGGTACGATAAGTATCACTAAGTCTAAAATTGAAGCGATCAGGAGACGGGAAGATACGAGCTTTGGGCTCTTTCCCGTAAACACAATTAGGTAATCACAATTAGGTAATCACAGGAAGAGATGGGAAAGATCAAAAACTTGTTGCAAGAGGCAAGAAGGTTAAATGATGAAAGAAATGAAGAAGAGAAGAAAAATTTTCATTACAGAGTTCTTCCAGACAAAGGGGAGATAAAGAAGATAATGACAGAAGATCAGGGGATGGGGCCTCATTAAGATTGTTATACACAAATGCTGATGGATTAGCTGGTAAGGCAGTAGAATTAAAAGATAGGATTCACAACAGTAAGGCAGATATAGTAGCAATCACAGACACTAAGTTGAGTGAGGACATAAACAGTGTCACAGTTTTTCCTAAGGGTTTCAGAATACTAAGGGTTGAAAGATCTGAGAGGACTGGTGGAGGGATAGCACTGCTCATAAGTGAAAGGATTCAAGTCGAAGAAATAAACTTGGCTATAGAAAGTGAGTTCAAGGAATTTCTTGTTGCTCGCATAAATACTGGGTCAGAGAGCATTATAATAACTGTTGTATACAACCCACCAAGGAACCAAAATAGGCTTGAAGTTTATGAGGAAAGTCATATAGGTACTATTGAAGTCATAAACTCAGTTGTTAACATGGCACGGGAAAAAAAATGTAGGATTTTGATTATGGGAGACTTTAATCATAAAGAGATAGATTGGATAAATCTTGACCCACACAGTGGTGAGGACTCATTCGGGGCAAGATTCCTAGATTGCGTACAAGGGAATTTCCTACACCAACATGTAATGGAACCAACAAGGGCCAGGGGTGGGGATGAGCCATCACTACTTGATCTAGTCTTCACAGATAATGTGTTGGATATTGAAAAAATTGAGTATGAACCACCAATTGGAAAGAGTGACCACTGTGTGTTGTTGATGGAGTATATCATTGAAGATATTCTTCCTGAGAGTAGAGGCACTGAGGACATGAGGAGGAACTATCCGAAAGGAGATTACATCAAAATGAATGAGCTTTTTGCAGTTATTGACTGGAGAACCTTATTTTACTACAAATCTGTACAAGAAATGTATGACATCTTTTGTGAGAAATATGGGAAGATAGTAGATTGCTGCATACCTGTCACCAAAGTAGGTGTAATTCATGCCAGAGAGAAATGGTTCGATAATGGGTGTAAAAGAGCTAAAGAGTGGAGAGACAAATGCTGGAAAAGGTATAGAAGGAGAAAAAACATAAATGCCTGGCAAACCTACAAAAGAGCAAGAAATGACTACCTAAGTAAAAGGAGAGAGGCAGAGAGAGACTATGAGAAGGACATCACCAGGAAGGCTAAAGAAAATCCCAAGCTTTTCCACAGCTTTATCAGAGGAAATCTGAAGGTAAAAGAACAGGTTTAAGGCTAAAGAGAGCGGATGGAAGCATCACTGAGACGGATGAAGAGATCTGCAAAGAATTGAACAAGGAGTTTCAGTCAGTATTTACAGTAGAAAATACCCCACCCCCTCAGATTGCAGTGATAGAAGCTCAAGGGCTGGTATAAGAGAACATCAACCTTACAGCCACAGAGGTATGCAAAGCGCTGATGGATTTAGATGTTCATAAAGCTACAGGTCCTGATGACATATCCCCTCATGTGCTTAAAAAATGCGCAAACACAATATCAGTGGCACTAAGTATCATATTTAAGGAGTCACTGGAGTCGGGGGAGATTCCAAGATGCTGGAAACAAGCAAATGTGATACCTATCTTCAAAAAGGGAAAGAGGGATACGGCTCTGAAATATAGACCAGTTTCCTTGACCAGCATAGTTTGCAAAGTTATGGAGAAACTACTAAGGAAACATATCTCTCTTCACTTGGAATCCTTCAACTTTTTGTCAGTGAGGCAACATGGCTTCAGAGAAGGTAGATCAACAGTAACAAACTTATTAGAATTTTATGATGAGGTAAGCCAAATCTTACAGGAAAGAGAGGGCTGGGCAGATTGCATATTCCTAGACTTCCAGAAAGCGTTTGACACTGTTCCACATGGGAGACTTATTAGGAAGCTGCAATCAATGGCTAGAATAGGTGGAAATGTTTTGGAATGGATAAAAACTTACTTAGAAGGAAGGGAACAGAGGGTTAGAGTAAGACACTGAGTGTCTAAATGGAGAAGAGTTAGTAGTGGAGTTCCACAGGGTTCAGTTTTAGGGCCACTTTTGTTCCTTGTATATGTAAATGACCTACCAGAGTCTGTAAATTCATTCATGAATATGTTTGCAGATGATGCAAAGATTGTGAAGAAAGTAAAAAACGAGAACAATGGTAGAGAACTTCAGGAGGATCTAAATAATCTGCATGAGTGGTCAGAAAAGTGGCTAATGAAATTCAATACTTCAAAATGTAAGGTAATGAGAATGGGTACAAGTGCAAGAAGGCCCAAGCTTGACTACTCGGTGGCTGGAGTACAACTTCAAGAGACAGAAAATGAGAGAGATCTAGGAGTAAACATACTGGCAGATTTGTCTCCAGAAATAGATATAAATGGCATAGTAAGGGCAGCATATGTGCCTTCAGGCACATGGACAAGGAAATGTTCAGAAATAATTATGTATCCTATGTGAGGCCAAAACTCGAATATGCAGCCCCCTTTTGGAATCCGCACTTGAAAAAGCACATAGCTAAGCTTGAAAAAGTTCAAAGACATGCCACGAAACTGGTGCCAGAAATACGCAATCTCAGTTATGATGAGAGGCTGAGGGAATTAGACTTACCATCACTCGAAGCTAGAAGAGTAAGGGGGATATGGTGACAGTCTTTAAATTCCTTCATGGTTATGATAGAGTGGATAGGGATCGATATTTTGATATGGCTGGCTCTAGAACTAGAGGTCATAGTTTGAAGCTTCGTAAGAAAACTTCTTCGCAGGATGTAAGGAAATACTTTTTCAGTGTAAGAGTAGTTGATAATTGGAATTGGCTAAGCGAGGAGGTAGTTAATGCTAGCTCAATCCATAGTTTTAAGGACAGGTATGATAAGTATCACTAAGTCTAAAATGGAACCGATCAGGAGACGGGAAGATACGAGCTTTGGGCTCTTTCCCGTAAACACAATTAGGTAATCACAATTAGGTAATCACACACACACACACACACACACACACACACACACATATATATATATATATATATATATATATATATATATATATATATATATATATATATATATATATATATATATATATATATATATATATATATATATATATATATATATATATATCTAGGAAACTGGTCTATTGTTCAGAGCCGTATCCCTCCTTCCCTTTTTGAAGATAGGTATCACATTTGCTTGTTTCCAGCATCTTGGAATCTCCCCTGACTCCAGTGACTTTTTAAATATGATACTTAGTGCCACTGATATTGAGTTTGCGCATTTTTTAAGCACATGAGGGGATATATCATCAGGACCTGTAGGTTTATGAACATCTAAATCCATCAGCGCTTTGCATACCTCTGTGGATGTAAGGTTGATGTTCTCTAATACCGGCCCTTGAGCTTCTATCACTGCAATCTTAGGGGGTGGGGTATTTGCTACTGTAAATACTGACTGAAACTCCTTGTTCAATTCTTTGCAGATCTCTTCATCCTTTTCAGTGATGCTTCCATCCGCTCTCTTTAGCCTTAAAACCTGTTCTTTTACCTTCAGTTTTCCTCTGATAAAGCTGTGGAAAAGCCTGGGATTTTCTTTAGCCTTCCTGGTGATGTCCCTCTCATTGTCTCTCTCTGCCTCTCTCCTTTTACTTAGGTAGTCATTTCTTGCTCTTTTGTAGGTTTGCCAGGCATTTATGTTTTTTCTCCTTCTATACCTATTCCAGCATTTGTCTCTCCACTCCTTAGCTCTTTTACACCCATTATCAAACCATTTCTCTCTGGCATGAACTACACCTACTTTGGTGACAGGTATGCAGCAATCTACTATCTTCCCATATTTCTCACAAAAGATGTCATACATTTCTTGTACAGGTTTGTTGTAAAATAATGTTCTCCAGTCAATAACTGTGAAAAGCTCATTCATTTTGATGTAATCTCCTTTCGGATAGTTCCTCCTCATGTCCTCAGTGCCTCTACTCTCAGGAAGAATATCTTCAATGATATACTCCATCAACAACACACAGTGGTCACTCTTTCCAATTGGTGGTTCATACTCAATTTTTTCAATATCCAACACATTATCTGTGAACACTAGATCAAGTAGTGATGACTCATCCCCACCCCTGGCCCTTGTTGGTTCCATTACATGTTGGTGTAGGAAATTCCCTTGTACGCAATCTAGGAATCTTGCCCCGAATGAGTTCTCACCACTGTGTGGGTCAAGATTTAGCCAATCTAACTCTTTATGATTAAAGTCTCCCATAATCAAAATCCTACATTTTTTTCCTGTGCCATGTTAACAACTGAGTTTATGACTTCAATAGTACCTACATGACTTTCCTCATAAACTTCAAGCCTATTTTGGTTCCTTGGTGGGTTGTATACAACAGTTATTATAATGCTCTCTGACCCAGTATTTATGCGAGCAACAAGAAATTCCTTGAACTCACTTTCTACAGCCAAGTTTATTTCTTCAACTTGAATCCTTTCACTTATGAGCAGTGCTATCCCTCCACCAGTCCTCTCAGATCTTTCAACCCTCAGTATTCTGAAGCCCTTAGGAAAAACTGTGACACTGTTTATGTCCTCACTCAACTTAGTCTCTGTAATTGCTACTATGTCTGCCTTACTGTTGTGAATCCTATCTTTTAATTCTACTGCCTTACCAGCTAATCCATCAGCATTTGTGTATAACAATCTTAATGAGGCCCCATCCCCTGATCTTCTGTCATTATCTTCTTTATCTCCCCTTTGTCTGGAAGAACTCTGAAATGAAAATTTTTCTTCTGTTCTTCATTTCTTTCCTCATTTAACCTTCTTGCCTCTTGCAACAAGTTTTTGATCATTCCCATCTCTTCCTGTGTTCTGTATCGTCTAATGAACACTTCTTTGAATTCTTGAAGGTCTTTTAGACTTTTTTGTCTCAACAATATTTCCCTACATGTTTCCCCTCTCTCAAAGGTTACTTTTGCTGGTCTCGGCTTTCCTTCCCTCGAATATTTACCTAGTTGGTGTATGTTTACATTTTCCTCAGGACCACAAACTACTCCAAGCTTTCTTATCAAGTCTACAACCCTAGCTTTATTTTCTTTAAGTCTCCCCTGCCATGTTGGCTCCTGGGATTCGCTTATGCCTGAGATTACCACTGTCTTCTCCTTATCAAGTGCCTGTCTGATGAGTGGGTTTGCCCTTTCCATCACAACGTCTTTCATTTTTTCGATTACTGTCTCTTTATAGTCAACTGTTTGTATGTTTTCCAGTGCCACCATCTTTACAGCCTCTTTTACTGCCACATTCCCCTTTAGTGCATCAGCAAAGGAAGTTTTCATGGCATCATTTTCCATATTCAGCTCCTGGAACTCTTTTCTGAACAGTTCAATGTTTTCCTTAATCTGGACATTCCAAGCAGCAATCTCGTCTCTCTCAGAAGAGAGCAGTGAACTAACATCTAATTCCTTTAGGTTGTCATTCAGCTGTTTGTTTTTATCTTCTTGTTTAGAAATTCTAGATTCTAGTTGACTCTTTTCCCCTTCCAGCTTCTTTATTCTTTTTTTTTGGTTGTGTGTGTGTGTGTTCATTTTGTAATGAGTGTGACACCGGGACAGGCAAGAAAACTGCATTCATCAAGCAAGGCCGGCACGAAGAAAAAGTAAATGAATAAGGACAAAGGCAGAGATGAGGTAATGATACACAATTGGTAAAGGACAGGCTGAAGGAATAGTCGAAGTACTGAAGACCTAGAGATATTGCAGGGATAGTATGTGATATGACGATAAATCTGTTTTCTGATAGAAGATAGGTTATAAGAATTAGAAAATACAGAAAGATGAAGAGAAATCCAGAGTCTGGAGGTGGATGGGAAGAAGCAGTCACTGAACCGACCAATCCGTGAGCTACAAATCTCCACACAGTACTTGTGTGAAGAGGCAAGTTGGCAAGTGTTATGCAGCCTTGGCAGAGGGGGAGGGATGCAACTCACCAACTCATCAGAGCAACGATGGAAGTAGTAGCGATAAAAAGACAAAAAAGGGATGATACCTTACGGCGAAGAAAAAGAGAATCCAGATTAGAAGAAAATGAAGGGTCTTTAATGAGTCTGACTGCCTTAGGTTCAACCCTATCAAGGAGATAAGTATAAGAAGAAGCAACCCTGATGTGCGAGCAGTATTCTAAGCAGGGACGGATAAGACCTTTATAGACTTTAAGTAACTGTAAAGATGAAAAATAATAACAAAAACGAAAAAGAACCCCCAATTTTGTGAATGCAGATATAAGAATTTGGATTATGTGATTCCTCCAAGATAAGTTTGAGGCTATATGGATTTATAATATGTTAATAGAATTAATAGGGCAAATTTCATTAGTTTCAGAGACAACAGGGCTATCAAGAGGAAAAGAAGATAAAGTGTCTTGGAGGCATTAAATTTAGGTTAATTTTTGGTTGCCCTACTCAAATAACATCTGCAAATCAAAGTTGAGAGTAGGAGAAAGAGTGATACGAAACTGAAGGTTGTGAAGAAAAGGCAGAGGAAAAATGAAAGGTAGAATCATTGGCAAAGGCGTAAAGAAGAGAGGAAGATGGAGACTGAAGAAGATCGTTGATGAAGAGAAGGAACAGAGTAGGTGAAAGAACATAGTCCTTTTGAACGGCACTGGTAACAGTGAATGGACTAGTTGTTGCGCCATCAGCAACCACAGATATAAAATGGTAGGAAAGAAAACTGGCAATAGAGCCTTGTACCAGACACATAATTACTGTGCAAAGGCGATGCCAAGTATACCACTGATGGTCTAAGAAAGAAGCAAACCTCAAAGCTAACTAACTGCCTTGCTAGGAATGAACGCATTCTTTCTGAATGCCTTTTGTTCATATTACAGCTTCTCTCGGCCTCATATGTGTCATCATTTTCGTAACTTAATTCAAATCTCAAAATATATAGGCATCAATAATAATCAAATAAACACATTAACATATGTGAAAACATGAATAATATTTTACTCCTTTACCGGGACTTGAACCTAAGACCCACAATTACTCTGCCAAGGCGCTACCAACTACATCACAGATGATCTAAGAAAGAAGCCAATTTCAAAGCTAACTGCCTTGCGAGGAATGAATGCATTCTTTCTGAATGCCTTTTTTGTTAATATTACAGCATCCTCTAACCTCATTCGTGGCTTAGTTTTTGCTTTAATTCAAATCTCAATCTATACAGGCATCAATAATAATCAAAGAAACACAATAACATGTGTGAAAACATATTGGTTGCGCTTTGGGACAAAAATTAGGTGTCTTAGGTTTGAGTCCTGGTTAAGGGGTAAAATATTATTCAAGTTTTCACATATGTTGATGTGTTTATTTGATAATTATTGATGTCTATATAGATTGGGATTGGAATTGAATGCGAAAACGAAGTCACGAGTGAGGTTGTGAGAAGTTTTAATATGAACATAAAGGCGTTCGGATAGAATGCATTCATTCTTAGAAAAGCAGTTAGCTTTGAGGTTGGCTTCTCTCTTAGATATTTAGTTGTGAAATTGGTAGTGTCTAGGCACAGTAATTATGTCTTAGGGTCGAGTCCCGGTCAAGGATTGAAATGTGATTATGTTTTCACATATGTTAATGTGTTTATTTTGATGCCTAAATAGATTGGGATATGAACTAAATGAGAAAACGAAGCCACGAGTGATGTTGGGAGATGTTTAAATATTAGCATAAAGGCATTAAGATAGAATGCATTCATTCCTAGCAAAGCAGTTATCTTTGAGGTTGGTTTCTTTCTCAGACATTCAGGGGTGTAGTTGGTTGCACCAAAGTATAGTAATTATGTGTCTTAGGCTCAAATCCCCGTCAAGAGGTAAAATATGATTCATATATATATATATATATATATATATATATATATATATATATATATATATATATATATATGTATGTATATATATATATATATATATATATATATATATATATATATATATATATATATATATATATATACATATATATATATATATATATATATATATATATATATATATATATATATATATATATATATATATATATATATATATATATATATATATATATATATATATATATATATATATACATATATATACATACATATATATATATATATATATATATATATATATATATATATATATATATATATATATATATATATATATATATATATATATATATATATATATATATATATATATATATATATATATATATATATATATATATATATATATATATATATATATATATATATATATATATATATATATATATATATATATATATATATATATATATATATATGAGTAAGCACAAACTGGTACCATACAGTACTAAATGGTAAGGAAGCCCATCAGTGAAACAACACATAGAAAAAATAACGCTATATTTCGGGTCCTAAGGTGCGCTTGAGCAGGGGTTCAGTTAGGGTCCGAAATATAGCGTTATTTTTTCTATGTGATGTTTCATTAATGAGCTTCTTTACTACACACACACATACATACATACATACATACATATATATATATATATATATATATATATATATATATATATATATATATATATATATATATACCATCATATACATTGGCTGTTTCCCCCAATTTGTGGCATAGCCGACAAAAAAAAAAACAATAAGGGGATTACTTTGCTTTTTGGGCAATGACGAGGGAGCTAGCGACCAATCAGATGGCACTTCTGGAGTGCCACGGCCCATCCTCCTGGCTCTTCCACAACCTGCGTCGTTTCAATATGCCAACTCCTTTACTGCCGCTACCCCAGGGCTACCTCTGTAAGATTTAGCCCCGTGGTAACAGCAGATGCCCATCAGAGCTGCATCACAATCGCTCGCCACTCTTTCCTATTCCTAGCATGATCACTTGCTTCCCTCATATCCAGCCTCTTATCATTCAGGGTTCTCCTTACTCCATCCATCCACCAAAACCTACAAACCTACACCTCCCTCTAGCATTTCTCCCATAAGCTCTCGCATTCATCACCTTATTCAGCAGTCTTTCATCATCCATCCTCTCTACATGGCCAAACCATCTCAGAACATTCATATCTACTCTGGCTGCAAAGTCTCTCCTCACACCCATTCTTGCTCTCACCACTTCATTCCTAACCCTATCCAACCGAGATTCACCAATCATACTCCTCAGGCATTTCATCTCAGACACATTTAGTTTCCATCTCTCACTTATTTTCATACCCCATAACTCTAATCCATACATTACAGTTGGCACAGCAACCTCCTCATATAAAACTTTCATAACATTCATTTCCAACCCTCCATTCTTCAATACTCTTTTCAATGCACCCAACACTTTACATCCTTCATTCACTCTGTGACAGACATCTGCTTCTACTCCACCATTTGCAGCTATAACCGAACCTAAATACTTAAACTGATCAACTTCCTCAAGTTTCTCTCCATTCAACATAACATTCAATCCAGCACCATCCTCATTTTTTGTACACCTCATAACCTTACTCTTTCCCACATTCACTTGCAACTTCCTTCTCTCACACACCATTCCAAATGCTTACACTAACTCTGAATCTCCTCTGAATCTGCCACCAAAACAGTATCATCTGCAAACAGCAACTGATTCAGCTCCCACTCGTTATCATCCCCATCTGCCATTCTCAAACCTCGACCATGCACTCGCTCATGCACCTCTCTTATGACTACATCAATATACAAATTGAACAGCCATGGTGACATCACACATCCCTGTCTCAGTCCCACACTCACTGGAAACCACCCACTCACTTCATTCCCTATCCTAACACAAGTTCTACTGCCCTCATGCAAACTCTTTACTGCTTGCAACAATCTACCATCAATTCCATATAACCTCAAAACATTCCACATTGCCTCTCTATCAACTCTATCATATGCTTTCTCCAGATCCAAAAATGCAAAATACACATCCTTACCCTTTGGTAAATATTTCTCAAAGAACTGCCTAACTATATTATCTGATCTATACAACCTCTAAAACCACTCTTCAATTCTGCGATCACATTTTCTGGAGAGGTAGAAGGTGTTGTAGGAAAGTGTGGTGTACCAGGTGGGAATGAGAGTGGTGAGAGACTGTTAGATATGTGTGTGGAGCAAGAATTGGTGATAGGTAATAGTTTTTTCAAGTAGAAGTTAATAAATAAGTGCACATGGATGAGAGTGGCAAATGGAAGAGTGAAAGAGCATTGATGGATTATGTGTTGGTAGCAAAGAGAATGACTGGTAGAGTGAAAGATGTGCATGCATTTAGGGATGTGGCTGCTGAGATGTCCTATTAATCAGTATCCTACCATACACTTTTCCTACCATACCCAACAAACTTATACTCCTAAAACTATTGCATTCATACACATCTCCCTTACCTTTGTATAGGGGCACTACACAAACAATCACCCATTCCACTGGCACCATTGACAACATAAAGCATATATTAAACACTCTCACTAACCATTCCAATGCAGTCACACCCCCTTCCTTTAACATCTCTGCTGTCACACCATCCATTCCAGGTGCTTTACCTGCTTTCGTTTCAGCCAATGCCCTCTTCATCTCCTCTCTTGTAATCTCTCTCTCATTTTCATCTCCCATTACTGGCACTTGAACACCCCCCATTGCCATTATATCTGTCTTTCTATATTCCTCAACATTCAGCAACCGCTCAAAATGCTCTGCCGATCTTTTCCTTGCATTGTTCTCTCTTAACATCTGTCCATTCACATCTTTTACTGTCTCTTCCATCTTCTATCTACCTTCCTTACTCTGTTCACTTCTTTCCAAAACTTCTTTTTATTCTCCTCATATGACCTACTAAAATCCTCTCCCCACCTAACACTTGCCAACCTCTTCTCGTCCTCTGCCTTCCGCTTGGTTTCCACATTTTTCTCCCTATATCTTTAATACTTCTCCCTACTGTTACACTGCAGCCATTCCTCATAAGTCCTATTTTTCTCTTCCACCTTAATATTCAATCCTTCATTCCACCACTCGTTGCCCCTCCTCATGCCATATCCAACAAACTTTATTCCACACACATCACTTGCACGTCCCACAAAACATTCTTCCATCAACTCCCATTCCTCCTCTAACTCTCCAACTTCTCTTTCTTTCAACCTTTCCTGATATTCCTGTCTCTTCTCTGGCTTTTTCAACTCTTCTACCCTCACCACTTCCCTTCTACATCCTCTCACTCTATTTCCCCACTCTTTTGCTACTATGACTTTTGCTTCAACCAAAAAATGATCAGACATCTCAGCAGCCACACCCCTAAATGCATGCACATCTTTCACTCTACCAGTCATTCTTTTTGCTACCAACACATAATCCATCAATGCTCTTTTACTCTTCCATTTGCCACTCTCATCCATGTACACTTATTTATTAACTTCTACTTGAAAAAACTATTGCCTATCACCAACTCTTGCTCCACACACATATCTAACAGTCTCTCGCCACTCTCATTCCCACCTGGTACACCACACTTTCCTACAACGCCTTCTACCTCTCCATCACCCACTCTGTCATTCAGTTCACCCAACACAACTATATAGTTCCCTCTACTCAGACCATACACACACCTAGTAAACTCATTCCAGAATTCATCCAGCTCTTCCTCACTTTTCTTATATCCTGGCCCATATGCACTAACAAAAGGCCAACCTTCCCCATCCATCCTAGCCCTCACCCACATCAGCCTAGATGACACTTATTTCCATTCCATTACCTTATTTACCATCCATTCACTCAGCAATAATGCCACACTTTGTCTCGCTCTCCCCTTTCAACCACAGACATCCTACCTGTCACCTCACCAAATGCCACTTCTTCTTTTCCTTTCATCTTCGTCTCACATATTGCTTATACATCCATCCTTCTCCTACCAAACATATATCCAATCTCACATCTTTTGCTCTCTATTGTATTACAACCACGCACACATACACACCCCAATGCTAGAGTTTGAGGAGAAGTTATGGACTCCCTTTTTTAGATAGGGCTAGGGAGTTGCTCTTTTTTGAAGGACTTTGGCTTTGAAGATGTGTGACCATCATCTTGAGTGAATAACTTTTCTAACTTCAGACATTTGCGTGTCTCGAGCCAACAAACTGACTAACCAAAGCCACGTTCTCAACCATCCCGCCACAGTGGCGGCAGAAACTCACAAAGACACACCCACACACATTTTCGTGAGGGGAGAGAGAAGCTGCTGTCCTGTTTTGCCTTGAAGGAAATTTAGAAGAGTTGCCAGAGGTGAAGCCATCACATCACATTACCTAATTTTTTGTGTAAACTGGGGAAAGCTCTATAAGCTATAAGGTTGGATTACTTTTAACCTTCTGTGGTGTAATGGTAGCGCCTTGACTTAGTAATCATAAGTCCTAGGTTCGAGTCCCGGTTGGGGTAAAAAAAATGATTCATGTTTTCACATATGTAATGTGCTTATTTGTATTTCATGGCCCGAATGAGATTGGGAATTGAATTAAATGCTAAAATGAAGCCACGAGTGAGGTTGGGGAATCGGTAATATGAACATAGTGGCATTCAGTTAGAATGCGTTCATTCCTAAGTATAGCAGATATAAGCTATAAGGTTGGATTCCTTTTAACATTCTGTGGTGTAGTGGAAGCGCCTTGACTTATTAATCATAAGTCCTAGGTTCGAGTCCCGGTCGGGGTAAAAAATGATTCATGTTTTCACATATGTAATGTGCATATTTTTATTTCATGGCCCGAATGAGATTGGGAATTGAATTAAATGCTAAAATGAAGCCACGAGTGAGGTTGGGGAATCTGTAATATGAACATATTGGCATTCAGTTAGAATGTGTTCATTCCTAAGTATAGCAGATATAAGCTATAAGGTTGGATTCCTTTTAACCTTCTGTGGTGTAGTGGTAGCGCCTTGACTTAGTAATCATAAGTCCAAGGTTCGAGTCCCGGTTGGGGTAAAAAAAAAAAGATTCATATATATATATATATATATATATATATATATATATATATATATATATATATATATATATTATGTATATATATATATTTTTTATTTATGAGTGGAACACCTGGACAGGCAAAAACTTCCTTCATCAATAAAGGCCTGGGCACAAGAAAACACCAAGACAAAGGAAAAGAAAAAAGTCAAGGACAAGGCAGAGATGAGGTAATATTACATAAAGGAAAACAACTGACAGAAAAACTGGTCAAAGTACAAAGGACCTAGAGATATGTAGGATTAGGCCCAGAGATGACGATAGATCCGCTTTTTGAAGGAAGATAAGTCATAAGAATTAAGAAAGACAGAGGGAGAAAAAGAGTTCCAGAGTTTGGAGGTAGATAAGAAGAAGCAGTCGCTGTATATTCATATATATGTGTCCATGTAAAGGTTGCCAGGTTTTAGTTCCGATATCCATCTGAGATCCTCCTCAGAATGTCAGCCGGGGCAAGTACGCCACAAAAGGTCAAAGAAAGAAGCCAACCTCGCACCTAACTGCTATACTAGGAACAAGCACATTCATTCTGAATGCCTTTTTGTTCATTTGCAGCTTTTCCCAATCTCACTCGTTCCTTCATTTTTGCGATTGATTCAAATTCCAATCATAATAGGCATTAATTATAATCAAATAAACACATTACCATATGTTAAAACAAGAATCATATTTTTCTTTTGACCAGGACTCGAACCTATGACACATAATTGCTGTGCTAAGGTGCTACCAACTACACCACAGAAAGTCTTAGGCTAGGGTCCCGGTCATGCTAAAATATGATTCATGTTTTAACAAGAGTTATTGCGTTTATTTGATTATTACTTATGCCTATTTAGAATGGGATTTGAATTAAATGCGAAAACAAACCCACGAGTGAGTTTGGGAAAATCTGTAATAAGAACAAAAAGGGCATTCAGAAAGAATGCCTGCATTCCTGTTATAGTGGTTGGTTGTAAGGTTGGCACCCTTCATAGACCTTCTGTGGTGATTGCTCTATTCCCTCAAACTACCGACCTATTGCCCAAATCTCTTCTATCAATGAAGTGTTCGAAACTTTGCTTAATGCTCACTTTTTGAAACATCTTGAATTCAACTCACTTATCTCCGATCACCAGTACGGCTCTCGCAAGGCAAGATCCACTTGTGACCTACTGTCCTATCTTACTCATGCATGGTCATCTTCTCTGAGGAACAATTGGGAATCCTTTGTTGTCACCCTTGGTATTTCTAAGGTTTTTGACTGAGTCTGGCACAAGGCTCTCTTGGCCAAACTCCCTGCCTCTTGCTTTACCCTCCTCTCTGTTCATTGATATCCAGTTTTCTTTCTGACCGTGTTATATCTGTGGTAGTTGACGGTGAAACATCTAGCCCATCCATCTTAACATTTGTGTTCCACAGGGCTCTGTTCTTTCACCTAGTCTATTCCTTCTCTTCATCAATGATCTTCTTCAATCCCAATCGTCCTCTCTTCTTCACGCCTTTGCTGATGATTCTACCCTCACTTTTCCTCTGCCTTTTCTTCTCAACCTTCATCTGCTACTCGTAATCAGTCTCGTATCACTCCTTCTTCTACTTTCAACTCCGATTTGCAGAGAGTATCTGAGTGGGGCACTCAAAATTTAGTTAAATTCAATGCCTCTTAGACACAATATAAAGTATAAAAGACCTTCAAGAATTCAAAGAAGTGTTCATTAGATGATACAGAACACAGGAAGAGATGGGAAAGATCAAAAACTTGTTGCAAGAGGCAAGAAGGTTAAATGATGAAAGAAATGAAGAACAGAAGAAAAAATTTCGTTACAGAGTTCTTCCAGACAAAGGGGAGATAAAGAAGATAATGACAGAAGATCAGGTGATGGGGCGTCATTAAGATTGTTATACACAAATGCTGATGGATTAGCTGGTAAGGCAGTAGAATTAAAAGATAGGATTCACAACAGTAAGGCAGATATAGTAGCAATTACAGAGACTAAGTTGAGTGAGGACATAAACAGTGTCAAAGTTTTTCCTAAGGGCTTCAGAATACTAAGGGTTGAAAGATCTGAGAGGACTGGTGGAGGGATAGCACTGCTCATAAGTGAAAGGATTCAAGTTGAAGAGATAAACTTGGCTATAGAAAGTGAGTTCAAGGAATTTCTTGTTGCTCGCATAAATACTGGGTCAGAGAGCATTATAATAACTGTTGTATACAACCCACCAAGGAACCAAAATAGGCTTGAAGTTTATGAGGAAAGTCATATAGGTACTATTGAAGTCATAAACTCAGTTGTTAACATGGCACGGGAAAAAAAATGTAGAATTTTGATTATGGGAGACTTTAATCATAAAGAGATAGTTTGGATAAATCTTGACCCACACAGTGGTGAGGACTCATTCGGGGCAAGATTCCTAGATTGCGTACGAGGGAATTTCCTACACCAACATGTAATGGAACCAACAAGGGCCAGGGGTGGGGATGAGCCATCACTACTTGATCTAGTGTTCACAGATAATGTGTTGGATATTGAAAAAATTTAGTATGAACCACCAATTGGAAAGAGTGACCACTGTGTGTTGTTGATAGAGTATATCATTGAAGATATTCTTCCTGAGAGTAGAGGCACTGAGGACATGAGGAGGAACTATCCGAAAGGAGATTACATCAAAATGAATGAGCTTTTTGCAGTTATTGACTGGAGAACCTTATTTTACAACAAATCTGTACAAGAAATGTATGACATCTTTTGTGAGAAATATGGGAAGATAGTAGATTGCTGCATACCTGTCACCAAAGTAGGTGTAATTCAGCCAGAGAGAAATGGTTCGATAATGGGTGTAAAAGAGCTAAGGAGTGGAGAGACAAATGCTGGAAAAGGAATAGGAGGAGAAAAAACATAAATGCCTGGCAAACCTACAAAAGAGCAAGAACTGACTACCTAAGTAAAAGGAGAAAGCAGAGAGAGACTATAAGAGGGACATCACCAGGAAGGCTAAAGAAAATCCCAAGCTTTTCCACAGCTTTATCAGAGGAAAACTGAAGGTAAAAGAACAGGTTTTAAGGCTAAAGAGAGCGGATGGAAGCATCACTGAGACGGACGAAGAGATCTGCAAAGAATTGAACAAGGAGTTTCAGTCAGTATTTACAGTAGAAAATACCCCACCCCATCAGACTGCAGTGATAGAAGCTCAAGGGCCGGTATTAGAGAACATCAACCTTACAGCCACAGAGGTATGCAAAGCGCTGATGGATTTAGATGTTCATAAAGCTACAGGTCCTGATGACATATCCCCTCATGTGCTTAAAAAATGAGCAAACACAATATCAGTGGCACTAAGTATCATATTTAAGGAGTCACTGGAGTCGGGGGAGATTCCAAGATGCTAGAAACAAGCAAATGTGATACCTATCTTCAAAAAGGGAAGGAGGGATACGGCTCTGAACTATAGACCAGTTTCCTTGACCAGCATAGTTTGCAAAGTTATGGAGAAACTACTAAGGAAACATATCTCTCCTCACTTGGAATCCTTCAACTTTTTGTCAGTGAGGCAACATGGCTTCAGAGAACAAACTTATTAGAATTTTATGATGAGAACAAACTTATTAGAATTTTATGATGAGGTAAGCCAAATCTTACAGGAAAGAGAGGGCTGGGCAGATTGCATATTCCTAGACTTCCAGAAAGCGTTTGACACTGTTCCACATGGGAGACTTATTAGGAAGCTGCAATCAATGGCTAGAATAGGTGGAAATGTTTTGGAATGGATAAAAACTTACTTAGAAGGAAGGGAACAGAGGGTTAGAGTGAGACACTCAGTGTCTGAATGGAGAAGAGTCAGTAGTGGAGTTCCACAGGGTTCAGTTTTAGGGCCACTTTTGTTCCTTGTATATGTAAATGACCTACCAGAGTCTGTAAATTCATTCATGAATATGTTTGCAGATGATGCAAAGATTGTGAAGAAAGTAGGAAACGAGAACAATGGTAGAGAACTTCAGGAGGATCTAAATAATCTGCATGAGTGGTCAGAAAAGTGGCTAATGAAATCCAATACTTCAAAATGTAAGGTAATGAGAATGGGTACAAGTGCAAAAAGGCCCAAGCTTGACTACTCGGTGGCTGGAGTACAACTTCAAGAGACAGAAAATGAGAGAGATCTAGGAATA
>JAXCGZ010017321.1:0-27500 GCA_037179515.1 Halocaridina rubra | reverse complement strand
ACCAAATGAGCACATTACATATGTGAAAACATGAATCATTTTTTACCCCAACCGGGGCTCGAACCTAGGATTTATAATTACTAAGTCAAGGCTCTATCAACTACACACCACAGAAGGTTAATAGGAATCCAACCTTATAGCTTATTGCTGTTATACTTAGGGATGAACGCATTATATCTGAATGCCACTATGTTCATATTACAGATTCCCCAACCTCACTTGTTGCTTAATTTTAGCGCATTCTATCTGAATGCCACTATGTTCATATTACATATGTGAAAACATAAATAAATTTTTACCCCGACCGGGACTCGAACCTACGACTTATAATTACTAAGTCAAGGCGCTACCAATTACACACCACAGAAGGTTAAAAGGAATCCAACATTATAGCTTATATCTGCTATACTTAGGGATGAACGCATTCTATCTGAATGCCACTATGTTCATATTACAGATTCCCCAACCTCACTCGTGGCTTCATTTTAGCATTTAATTCAATTCCCAATCTCATTCGGGTCATACAATAACCAAGCTAGCAGATTACATATGTGAAAACATGAATCATTATTTACCCCGACCGGGACTCTGGTGTGTAGTTGGTAGCGCCTTGACTTAGTAATTATAAGTCCTTGGTTCGAGTCCCGGTCGGGGTAAAAAATGATTCATGTTTTCACATATGTAATGTACATGCGTGATTGTATGTGTGTGTGCGTATGTGTATGTGTGTAAATATATTCACAATCAAACAATGAAATTTTTCATGAATTTTTTTTAATCCACCAGAGGAGTAAAACTCGCGACGGATACTACAAGGTCTTGCTACCTGAACCACTTGAGCCATTATAACAGACAAAAGTCTTCCTATCATGGCACAGCCAGCATATGTACCCATCTCTCTAACTAACCTTCTAATCAACTTGTTAAAGTTGCATGTAGGATAAAATATGCATATTCAAAAGAGTATTGTTAAAAGTATGGGTTCCATGTGAAACCGCATGCTTAACTCCACGTTCAACATTCAAAAGTTCATTAATATGTTGACGGGAAACATGATTGTATATCTGGATATGACATGATTTGCACACTTTTCTGCTTTGCAATGGTTCACATGGCTATGGCAGCAGGATTTTGTTCCTCTCGACACGAGTTCGAGTACCCTGATGTCCAAAAATAATTCTTCTTGGATAAATATGTGTGATTACCTAATTGTGATTACCTAATTGTGTTTACGGGAAAGAGCCCAAAGCTCGTATCTTCCCGTCTCCTGATCGGTTCCATTTTATACTTAGTGATACTTATCATACCTGTCCTTAAAACTATGGATTGAAATAGCATTAACTACCTCCTCACTTAGCGAATTCCAATTATCAACTACTCTTACACTGAAAAAGTATTTCCTTACATCCTGCGAAGAAGTTTTCTTACGAAGCTTCAAACTGTGACCTCTAGTTCTAGAGCCAGCCATATCAAAATATCGATCCCTATCCACTCTATCATGACCATGAAGGAATTTAAAGACTGTCACCATATCCCCCCTCACTCTTCTAGCTTCGAGTGATGGTAAGTCTAATTCCCTCAGCCTCTCATCATAACTGAGATTGCGTATTTCTGGCACCAGTTTCGTGGCATATCTTTGAACTTTTTTCAAGCTTAGCTATGTGCTTTTTCAAGTGCGGATTCCAAAAGGGGGCTGCATATTCGAGTTTTGGCCTCACATAGGTTACATAAATATTTCTGAACATTTCCTTGTCCATGTGCCTGAAGGCTACCCTTACATTTGATAAGAATGCATATGCTGCCCTTACTATGCCATTTATATGTATTTCTGGAGACAAATCTGCCAGTATGTTTACTCCTTGATCTCTCTCATTTTCTGTCTCTTCAAGTTGTACTCCAGCCACCGAGTAGTCAAGCTTGGGCCTTCTTGCACTTGTACCCATTCTCATTACATTACATTTAGAAGTATTGAATTTCATTAGCCACTTTTCTGACTGTGATTACCTAATTGTGAATACCTAATTGTGTTTACGGGAAAGAGCCCAAAGCTCGTATCTTCCCGTCTCCTGATCGGTTCCATTTTAGACTTAGTGATACTTATCGTACCTGTCCTTAAAACTATGGATTGAGATAGCATTAACTACCTCCTCGCCTAGCGAATTCCAATTATCAACTACTCTTACACTGAAAAAGTATTTCCTTACATCCTGCAAAGAAGTTTTCTTACGAAGCTTCAAACTATGACCTCTAGTTCTAGAGCCAGCCATATCGAAATATCGATCCCTATCCACTCTATCATAACCATGAAGGAATTTAAAGACTGTCACCATATCCCCCCTTACTCTTCTAGCTTCGAGTGATGGTAAGTCTAATTCCCTCAGCCTCTCATCATAACTGAGATTGCGTATTTCTGGCACCAGTTTCGTGGCATGTCTTTGAACTTTTTCAAGCTTAGCTATGTGCTTTTTCAAGTTCGGATTCCAAAAGGGGGCTGCATATTCGAGTTTTGGCCTCACATAGGTTACATAAATATTTCTGAACATTTTCTTGTCCATGTGCCTGAAGGCTACCCTTACATTTGATAAGAATGCATATGCTGCCCTTACTATGCCATTTATATGTATTTCTGGAGACAAATCTGCCAGTATGTTTACTCCTAGGTCTCTCTCATTTTCTGTCTCTTCAAGTTGTACTCCAGCCACCGAGTAGTCAAGCTTGGGCCTTCTTGCACTTGTACCCATTCTCATTACCTTACATTTTGAAGTATTGAATTTCATTAGGCACTTTTCTGACCACTCATGCAGATTATTTAGATCCTCCTGAAGTTCTCTACCATTTTCTCGTTTTTTACTTTCTTCACAATCTTTGCATCATCTGCAAACATATTCATGAATTAATTTACAGACTCTGGTAGGTCATTTACATATACAAGGAACAAACGTGGCCCTAAAACTGAACCCTGTGGAACTCCACTACTAACTCTTCTCCATTCAGACACTGAGTGTCTTACTCTAACCCTCTGTTCCCTTCCTTCTAAGTAAGTTTTTATCCATTCCAAAACATTTCCACCTATTCTAGCCATTGAGTGCAGCTTCCTAATAAGTCTCCCATGTGGAACAGTGTCAAACGCTTTCTGGAAGTCTAGGAATATGCAATCTGCCCAGCCCTCTCTTTCCTGTAAGATTTGGCTTACCTCATCATAAAATTCTAATAAGTTTGTTACTGTTGATCTACCTTCTCTGAAGCCATGTTGCCTCACTGACAAAAAGTTGAAGGATTCCAAGTGAAGAGAGATATGTTTCCTTAGTAGTTTCTCCATAACTTTGCAAACTATGCTGGTCAAGGAAACTGGTCTATAGTTCAGAGCCGTATCCCTCCTTCCCTTTTTGAAGATAGGTATCACATTTGCTTGTTTCCAGCATCTTGGAATCTCCCCCGACTCCAGTGACTCCTTAAATATGATACTTAGTGCCACTGATATTGTGTTTGCGCATCTTTTAAGCACATGAGGGGATATGTCATCAGGACCTGTAGCTTTATGAACATCTAAATCCATCAGCGCTTTGCATACCTCTGTGGCTGTAAGGTTGATGTTCTCTAATACCGGCCCTTGAGCTTCTATCACTGCAATCTGAGGGGGTGGGGTATTTTCTACTGTAAATACTGACTGAAACTCCTTGTTCAATTCTTTGCAGATCTCTTCATCCGTCTCAGTGATGCTTCCATCCGCTCTCTTTAGCCTTAAAACCTGTTCTTTTACCTTCAGTTTTCCTCTGATAAAGCTGTGGAAAAGCTTGGGATTTTCTTTAGCCTTCCTGGTGATGTCCCTCTCATAATCTCTCTCTGCCTCTCTCCTTTTACTTAGGTAGTCATTTCTTGCTCTTTTGTAGGTTTGCCAGGCATTTATGTTTTTTCTCCTCCTATGCCTTTTCCAGCATTTGTCTCTCCACTCCTTAGCTCTTTTACACCCATTATCGAACCATTTCTCTCTGGCTGAATTACACCTACTTTGGTGACAGGTATGCAGCAATCTACTATCTTCCCATATTTCTCACAAAAGATGTCATACATTTCTTGTACAGATTTGTTGTAAAATAAGGTTCTCCAGTCAATAACTGCAAAAAGCTCATTCATTTTGATGTAATCTCCTTTCGGATAGTTCCTCCTCATGTCCTCAGTGCCTCTACTCTCAGGAAGAATATCTTCAATGATATACTCCATCAACAACACACAGTGGTCACTCTTTCCAATTGGTGGTTCATACTCAATATTTTCAATATCCAACACATTATCTGTGAATACTAGATCAAGTAGTGATGGCTCATCCCCATCCCTGGCCCTTGTTGGTTCCATTACATGTTGGTGTAGGAAATTCCCTTGTACGCAATCTAGGAATCTTGCCCCGAATGAGTCCTCACCACTGTGTGGGTCAAGATTTATCCAATCTATCTCTTTATGATTAAAGTCTCCCATAATCAAAATCCTACATTTTTTCTCCCGTGCCATGTTAACAACTGAGTTTATGACTTCAATAGTACCTATATGACTTTCCTCATAAATTTCAAGCCTATTTTGGTTCCTTGGTGGGATGTATACAACAGTTATTATAATGCTCTCTGACCCAGTATTTATGCGAGCAACAAGAAATTCCCTGAACTCACTTTCTATAGCCAAGTTTATTTCTTCAACTTGAATCCTCTCACTTATGAGCAGTGCTATGGCTGTGTGTGTGTGTGTGTGTGTGTGTGTGTGTGTGTGTGTGTGTTTGTGTTTGTGTGTGTGTGTGTTTGTGTGTGTGTGATTACCTAATTGTGATTACCTAATTGTGTTTACGGGAAAGAGCCCAAAGCTCGTATATTCCCGTCTCCTGATCGGTTCCATTTTAGACTTAGTGATACTTATCATACCTGTCCTTAAAACTATGGATTGAGGTAGCATTAACTACCTCCTCGCTTAGCGAATTCCAATTATCAACTACTCTTACACTGAAAAAGTATTTCCTTACATCCTGCAAACAAGTTTTCTTCCGAAGCTTCAAACTATGACCTCTAGTTCTAGAGCCAGCCATATCGAAATATCGATCCCTATCCACTCTATCATGACCATGAAGGAATTTAAAGACTGTCACCATATCCCCCCTTACTCTTCTAGCTTCGAGTGATGGCAAGTCTAATTCCCTCAGCCTCTCATCATAACCGAGATTGCGTATTTCTGGCACCAGTTTTGTGGCATGTCTTTGAACTTTTTCAAGCTTAGCTATGTGCTTTTTCAAGTGCGGATTCCAAAAGGGGGCTGCATATTCGAGTTTTGGCCTCACATAGGTTACATAAATATTTCTGAACATTTCCTTGTCCATGTGCCTGAAGGCTACCCTTACATTTGATAAGAATGCATATGCTGCCCTTACTACGCCATTTATATGTATTTCTGGAGACAAATCTGCCAATATGTTTACTCCTAGATCTCTCTCATTTTCTGTCTCCTGAAGTTGTACTCCAGCCACCGAGTAGTCAAGTTTGGGCCTTCTTGCACTTGTACCCATTCTCATTACCTTACATTTTGAGGTATTGAATTTCATTAGCCACTTTTCTGACCACTCATGCAGATTATTTAGATCCTCCTGAAGTTCTCTACCATTGTTCTCGTTTTTTACTTTCTTCACAATCTTTGCATCATCTGCAAACATATTCATGAATGAATTTACAGACTCTGGTAGGTCATTTACATATACAAGGAACAAAAGTGGCCCTAAAACTGAACCCTGTGGAACTCCACTACTAACTCTTCTCCATTCAGACACTGAGTGTCTTACTCTAACCCTCTGTTCCCTTCCTTCTAAGTAAGTTTTTATCCATTCCAAGACATTTCCACCTATTCTAGCCATTGATTGCAGCTTCCTAATAAGTCTCCCATGTGGAACAGTGTCAAACGCTTTCTGGAAGTCTAGGAATATGCAATCTGCCCAGCCCTCTCTTTCCTGTAAAATTTGGCTTACCTCATCATAAAATTCTAATAAGTTTGTTACTGTTGATCTTCCTTCTCTGAAGCCATGTTGCCTCACTGACAAAAAGTTGAAGGATTCCAAGTGAAGAGAGATATGTTTCCTTAGTAGTTTCTCCATAACTTTGCAAACTATGCTGGTCAAGGAAACTGGTCTATAGTTCAGAGCCGTATCCCTCCTTCCCTTTTTGAAGATAGGTATCACATTTGCTTGTTTCCAGCATCTTGGAATCTCCCCCGACTCCAATGACTCCTTAAATATGATACTTAGTGCCACTGATATTGTGTTTGCGCATTTTTTAAGCACATGAGGGGATATGTCATCAGGACCTGTAGCTTTATGAACATCTAAATCCATCAGCGCTTTGCATACCTCTGTGGCTGTAAGGTTGATGTTCTCTAATACCGGCCCTTGAGCTTCTATCACTGCAATCTGAGGGGGTGGGGTATTTTCTACTGTAAATACTGACTGAAACTCCTTGTTCAATTCTTTGCAGATCTCTTCGTCCGTCTCAGTGATGCTTCCATCCGCTCTCTTTAGCCTTAAAACCTGTTCTTTTACCTTCAGTTTTCCTCTGATAAAGCTGTGGAAAAGCTTGGGATTTTCTTTCGCCTTCCTGGTGATGTCCCTCTCATAATCTTTCTCTGCCTCTCTCCTTTTACTTAGGTAGTCATTTCTTGCTCTTTTGTAGGTTTGCCAGGCATTTATGTTTTTTCTCCTCCTATACCTTTTCCAGCATTTGTCTCTCCACTCCTTAGCTCTTTTACACCCATTATCGAACCATTTCTCTCTGGCATGAATTACACCTACTTTGGTGACAGGTATGCAGCAATCTACAATCTTCCCATATTTCTCACAAAAGATGTCATACATTTCTTGTACAGATTTGTTGTAAAATAAGGTTCTCCAGTCAATAACTGCAAAAAGCTCATTCATTTTGATGTAATCTCCTTTCTGATAGTTCCTCCTCATGTCCTCAGTGCCTCTACTCTCAGGAAGAATGTCTTCAATGATATACTCCATCAACAACACACAGTGGTCACTCTTTCCAATTGGTGGTTCATACTCAATATTTTCAATATCCAACACATTATCTGTGAACACCAGATCAAGTAGTGATGGCTCATCCCCACCCCTGGCTCTTGTTGGTTCCATTACATGTTGGTGTAGGAAATTCCCTTGTACGCAATCTAGGAATCTTGCCCCAAAGGAGTCCTCACCACTGTGTGGGTCAAGATTTATCCAATCTATCTCTTTATGATTAAAGTCTCCCATAATCAAAATCCTACATTTTTTCTCCCGCGCCATGTTAACAACTGAGTTTATGACTTCAATCGTACCTATATGACTTTCCTCATAAATTTCAAGCCTATTTTGGTTCCTTGGTGGGTTGCATACAACAGTTATTATAATGCTCTCTGACCCAGTATTTATGCGAGCAACAAGAAATTCCCTGAACTCACTTTCTATAGCCAAGTTTATCTCTTCAACTTGAATCCTCTCACTTATGAGCAGTGCTATCCCTCCACCAGTCCTCTCAGATCTTTCGACCCTTAGTATTCTGAAGCCCTTAGGAAAAACTGTGACACTGTTTATGTCCTCACTCAACTTAGTCTCTGTAATTGCTACTATATCTGCCTTACTGTTGTGAATCCTATCTTTTAATTCTACTGCCTTACCAGCTAATCCATCAGCATTTGTGTATAACAATCTTAATGAGGCCCCATCCCCTGATCTTCTGTCATTATCTTCTTTATCTCCCCTTTGTCTGGAAGTATTCCGTAACGAAAATTTTTCTTCTCTTCTTCATTTCTTTCATCATTTAACCTTCTTGCCTCTTGCAACAAGTTTTTGATCTTTCCCATCTCTTCCTGTGTTCTGTATCGTCTAATGAACACTTCTTTGCATTCTTGAAGGTCTTTTAGACTTTTTTTTCTCAACAATATTTCCCTACATGTCTCCCCTCTCTCAAAGGTTACTTTTGTTGGTCTCGGCTTTCCTTCCCTCGAATATTTACCTAGTTGGTGTATGTTTACAATATCCTCAGGACCACATACTACTCCAAGCTTTCTTATCAGGTCTACAACCCTAGCTTTATTTTCTTCAAGTCTCCCCTGCCATGTTGGCTCCTGGGATTCACTTGTGTGTGTGTGTATGTTTATGTAATTACCAAATTGTGCTTACGGGAAAGAACCTCATGCTCTTAACTTCCCGTCTCCTGGTTGATTCCTTTTTGTACTTAGTGATACTTATCATACTTGTGTTAAAGTTATGGACTGAGTTAGCACTAACTGCCTCCTCGCTTAGTGAATTCCAATCAACAAATGTGTGTTTGTTTGTGTGTGTGTGTGTGTGTGTGTGTATCTGTGTGGCTGGATGGGTGGGTGTGTGTAATTGTCATTACCTAATTGTTCTTACTGGAGAGATCTATGCTAGTAACTCCCAGTCTCCTGGTCGATTTCATTTTTGTACTAAGTGATACTTACCATACTTGTCCTTAAAACTGTTCATCGAGTTAGCATTAACTACCTCCTAGCTTAGCGAATTCAAATTATCAACTACTCTTACATTAAAAAAGAACGTCCTTACATCCTGTAAAGAAATTTTCTTACGAAGCTTCAAACTATGACCTCTAGTTCAAAATATCGATCCCTATCCATTATGTCATAACCATGAAGGAATTTAAAAACCGTCACCATATTCCCCTCATTCTTCTAGCTTCGAGTGATGGTATATCTAATTCCCCCAGCCTCTCCTCGTAACTGAGATTTCATATTTCTGGCACCAGATTCGTGGCATGTCTTTGAACTTTTTCCGGCTTAACATTGTGCTTATTTATGTGTTTATTTCAAAAGGGGGCTGCATATTCAAGATTTGGCCTCACATAAGTTACATAAATATTTCTGAACATTTCCTTGTCCATGTGTCTTAAGGTTACTCTTACATTTGCTAAGAAAGCATATGCTACCCTTACCATGCCGTTTATATGCATTTCCGGAGACAAATCTACCAGTATGTTTATTCCTAGATCTTTCTCATTCTCCATCTCTTAAATTTCAGCTCCTGCTATTGAGTATCCAAGCTTGGGCATTCTCACACTTGAATTATTTCGCATTACCGTGCATTTAGAAGAAATTAATTCCACTTGCCACTTTTCTGGGTACTCATGCAGACTAATTAGGCTTTCCTGGAGTTCTCTCTAACATTGTTCTCGTCTCTTACTTTCTTCACAATCTTTGCAACATCTGCATACATGTTGAAGAATGAATTTACAGACTCCCTTTGGTCAATTACGTATACAGGGAACAAAAGTGGCACTAAGATTGAACCCTGTGGAACTCCACTAATAACCCTTCACCATTTAGACACTAGGTTTCTTACTGTAACCCTCTGTTTCCTTCCTTCTAAGTAAGTTTTATTCCATTCCAAGTCTTATCCACCATTTCTCGCCATTACATGCAGCTTCTTAATAAGTTTCCTGTGTGGGGCCATATCATATGCCTTCTGAGGATGTAGGAATATACAATCCGATTACTGTTGACCTGCCTTCCCTGAAGCCATGTTGCCTCACTGATAAATGTTGAAGGGTTCCATGTGTGTGTGAGCACGTGCGTGCGTGTGTCTTTGTGTGTATATGTCTATTTATCTCTGCGTGTGGATATGTGAATGTATAAAAGTATGTATACAAGCTTAGTATGTTTATGTAGGTATATATGTGTGTTAATCTGTTTTTACCTATAACTGTATTCTAATTATATGCAAGCTTTGTTTTGTGACTTGAGGAAGGTTGACATCGTGTGTAAAGATTTCCAACCACATTCCCTGAAGAAATGTCCCCCAAGGAATTGTCTCTTACGCATTCTACTTAAGATATCAATATAAAACTTAATAATTTCATATAAAATATCACCATAAAAATCATATTTCATGATTTCAATTAAAAATAAGAGAGAAATTTACAATATTCCCCATGCTTACTTATCTAACCCAGCTCATCTAAGCTAATAATAAGCTTAAGAAAAAGTGGATATGTATATTTAGTAGTTCTTAGAGGGACGATATAGCTTAATCACAACGCTAAAAGTTAAGCATTATCTTTGCAAATGGTACAAACTTGGATAATGTATTCGCTAAAAGTCACTTAAGGCTCAAGTACCCCTGACCGAGGCCACTGAGATGTTTATTCTAAGGCATAAGAATGCCTGATTCAGAGTAAAATTTATTCTTGCAGCAATGGTGAAAGGAAAGGAAATGAGTATTTCTGTTCTCAAAGCTAGCGAAGTAGTATGAATTGATTTCCATCAATTATTTCTCTTTCATTGCTAATGAATGTGACATAAACACTGCAAAACAAAAAAAAAATTAAACTCTCGATACGCGAATAGAAACTTTACTTTAGGACAGTGTCACGACTATATATATATATATATATATATATATATATATATATATATATATATATATATATATATATATATATATATATATATATATATATATATATATATATCTATGTATGTATGTATGTATGTATGTATGTATGTATGTATGTATGTATGTATGTATGTATGTATGTATGTATGTATGTATGTATGTATGTATGTATGTATATATATATATATATATATATATATATATATATATATATATATATATATATATATATATATATATATATATATATATATATATATATATATATATACATATATATATATATATATATATATATATATATATATATATATATATATATATATATATATATATACATATATATATATATATATATATATATATATATATATATATATATATATATATATATATATATATATATATATATATATATATATGTATATATATATATATATATATATATATATATATATATATATATGTATATATATATATATATATATATATATATATATATATATATATATATATATATATATATATATATATATATATATATATATATATATATATATATATATATATATATATATATATATATATATATATATATATATATATATATATATATATATATATATATATATATATATATATATGCAGAAGGAACACCTTCCCCCATGTAAATTTTGCTATGAGAAACATGTTAATCAAATGCTTTAAACCAAGTTTCTACCCAAGCAGCCATATAATCATTATTAGAATAAATATGACCATAATGCTGTAGCATAATATTAAGAAACTTTGGGAACCGATGTTAAAGCAAACCCGTTTAGAAAAATAGCCCGACTGTTGTTGATTTAGGGGATGAAAATACCCTCTTCAGCTCACTTGTACAGGATGCATCTGCCATGGAAGAGGCAATCACTTCCCTTCAGAGTGACTGCTCACGGGGAAAGTCACCCCGAAACACCAATTTTCTGCTATCCGCTCTCTGGTTTTCGCTTAACTTTCCTCGCCTCTCGAATTCTGCCCCAAAATGAATACGAAATGGACGCAACATATCAATTCATATGCATAATTAGTATTAATTCTAATTATATTTAATGTTTCTTGTGTGGTAACAACCGCAATATAACATTCAGAAATTTAGCTGCATATTGCATTTACTCATGAATATGTAATACTATTTATATTCAAAATAAAAAATCTCTCTCTCTCTCTCTCTCTCTCTCTCTCTCTCTCTCTCTCTCTCTCTTCAAACGATAAAATATTCTAAATACCAACCTTGCCTACAGTTTTATACTCTGAAGTAAAACTCAACCTGAGTGACCATCTTTATTAATTTTTCATCTGTTGCGATTATTCTAATATATTAGGAATAATTTATCTCGTAGTATAAACATGTGCTGAAGTTCTGTCAGTACGAGAGGTATTTCCTTATCGGAGAGAAAACTTTACATGCACTTTCTAGAGGCTATAAAGATAAAATTTACTTCTGGCGAATGTTTCACTTATCACTTATTATATTGAAACATAAAGTAAAATCTTCGCCATTTTCTAATTAGAATCTTTGGCCAGAGAGACTTTTATTATTCTCTGGTGTGACAATGACCAACTCGTATTCATCGGGATTAGGGGTGGCTTTCCCTGATCCAGATTCAATCTCTCATGCAGATACATACTCATATATACATACATACATACATATACATGTCCCCATTCCCCTTTATAAGAAGGTGGGGTCGAATAAAGAAACAAGCATTCACCACGATCCATATATATGTACACACCCACACACACATACACATGCATACATACATACATATATATATATATATATATATATATATATATATATATATATATATATATATGTATATATATATATATATATATATATATATATATATATATATATATATATATATATATATATATATATATACATATATATATATATATATATATATATATATATATATATATATATATATATATATATATATATATATATATATATACATATATATATATATATATATATATATATATATATATATATATATATATATATATATATATATATATATATATATATATATATATATATATATATATATATATATATATATATATATATATATATATATATATATATATATATATATATATATATATATATATATATATATATATATATATATATATATATATATATATATATATATGCACACACACACACACGCACACATGGCCCCATTTCCATTTGTAAGCGGGGTAATCGAGCCAAGAAACAAGCATTCACCATGATCAATACATACCTTAACTACTCCTCTTAGCTCCTTGGAGATAAACGGTGCCAAATTTCCCTCCTTTCCACTCTGTTTATGGCGCCCACAAGGTAGGCGGGCAAAGATATTTGACAGTTGTAGCTGGATTACTCCCACCACTACATCACATGGCATGTCCCCTCACAGCTAGCAGGTGTGAGAAATCCCTTTGGCCAGTGTCACCTATACACAATCTTCCTCTACTAATTTTGATCTCTTGCACGCTCTCTTTCCAGCTCCACTAACATTCCACGTACATCCAATGCCCTTTTCACGCCATCCATCCATATCTTTCCAGGTCTTCTTCCTATCCTAACTCCAACCACTACTGCACTCCACACTCTCTTCGTTATTCTTTCATCACTCATCTTTTCCATGTGTCCAAAGCAACTCAACACTCTATGATCTAACGTATCCAACAGATTTCTTTCAACACCTGATCTCTGCCTGATCTCCTCATTTCTCACTTTATTTATTCTAGATGCACCAATAATACTTATCAAACGCTTCATCTACAATACATACAACTTGCTTTTTTCATCCTCTCTTGCATTCCAAGTTTCTGTTTCATACAAGGCTCTCGGCACAATCACGCCTTAAAATATCATTCTTTTTGCATTCATTCCCAAATATCTATTTCTCATCACACATTTGAACCCTCCTAGACATATACTAGCTTCATTCACTCTATGACTTACCTCCGTATCCAGTCGTCCATTTCCTGATATGTGCGACCCCAGATACTTAAAATTTTCAAATTCTTCTAGCAACTCTCCATTTAGTCCTTCATTCAGTCTACCAACTTAGCACTCCTCGCGCATCTCATGACTCTGCTTTTACCTTTATTCACTCGCAACTTCCCGATTTCACAAACCCTAACATATTCAGTCACCAAACGATATAGTTCATTCTCAGTAAAAGTCACCAGTGCTATATCATCTGCAAAGAGAAGCTGATTCAAATTTCACAACTTCCATTCTCTTACACTAATTCCAAGACTCTGTCTGAACTCTTACATAACCTTGATGTAACCCTACATCACCTCAAACCAAACAATCATTACATTCCCGACTCTTGTACATGCTCTACTGTTCATGTAAAAGCTCTTCATCTCATTCAAGAAACTTCCATTTATTCCATACAATCACTACGCATTCCACAAAACCTCTTTATCAACACTGCCATACGCTTTCTCTAAATTCATAAAGGCCTAAAACTACCCCTAACTTTATCCAAGAAATTCTTACACACTTGTCTTACCATAAGCGCATGATCCACACATCTTTTTCCTCTCCTTTACCCACACTGCTTATTCCTAATCAATCTATCAGTACCTTTCCTAATTCTCTCAATTAACACTCTTCCATATACCTTACCAACCACACTCAACAAACTAATTCCTCTAAATTACTACACTCATACTTATCTCCTTTCCCTTTATAAAGTCGAACTACACATGCACTCCTCCAGTCAACTGGAATCTTCCCATTCCTAAAGCATACATTAAACAGCCTAATGATCCTTTCCATTAATGCTTCCCCACTTTCTGACAAGAATTCAACATGACATTCATCTATGCCTGGTGCTTTTCCTGGTTTCATTGCTCTTAATCCCAAATGTACCTCCTCATTTGTTATTTCTCTATTATTCTCATCACCCAACATTGATATTCTTCATTCATTTCCCACAGCCACAACCTTTGCCTCTCTATCATCTTCCTCATTTAGAAATTCCTTGAAATACTCAGCAGCCGATCTCTCTCTCACCTATATTTCTTCTACAAGCAATTGCTCATCTGCCCCTTTCGTCCTCTTCTCCCTACCAGACTTACCTTCCTGCACTAATTTAACTTCCTTCCAAAACATCTTTTTATTCCTTTCAAAATTCTCATATGTCTTAACATTGTTGATTTAATTTCTGGAAGGAAGCACTTGGTTCTGACAAAGTTTATAACGAGAAACTATATATACAGGAGGAACACAAGAGTATACAGCTGAAGGATTTTTAAACTTGAATAGGACTGTCCAGGACAGTTCGATGTTAAGTCTTCCTTCAGTTACGGTTATATTTTATGCCTACATCAATACTGAATATTCTTGGATATTCATTGTACACCTCTTCTTATCCCTTCACTTCTGACAAGTCATTACACTCTTCATCTCTGTTACTTTTTACTTAATGTATTATTCGTGCCCAGTCTTGGTGGGGGCTCTTTTATTTTATGTTATTTTTTTGGCCCGTCCTGGTATCACAATAAAAAAAATAAAGAAAAACAATTCGGCAGAACATGATTAATAAGGCACAAGATGCAAGCACGACTGAATAATATTGAATGACGTTATATTACGTAATGACAAGAGTTGCTATATCGTATCAAATATTAAATATTTACATAAGAGACGCATGGATTATTTATATAAAAAATTAAATCATATATATATATATATATATATATATATATATATATATATATATATATATATATATATATATATATATATATATATATATATATATATATATATATATATATATATATATATATATATATATATATATATATATATATATATATATATTACATATACATATATACATATATACATATATACATATATATATATATATATATATATATATATATATATATATATATATATATATATATATATATATATATATATATATATATATATATATATATATATATAGTATGTATGTATGTATGTATGTATGTATTATATATATATATATATATATATATATATATATATATATATATATATATATATATATATATATATATATATATATATATATATATATATATATATATATATATATATATATATGTATATATATAAACCAACTATGCACATTACATATGTGAAAACATGAATCATTTTTTTTACCCCAACCGGGACTCGAACCTAAGACTTATAATTACTAAGTCAAGGCGCTACCAACTACACACCACAGAAGGTTAAAAGGAATCCAACCTTATAGCTTATATCTCCTATACTTAGGAATGAACGCATTCTATCTGAATGCCACTATGTTCATATTACAGATTCCCCAACCTCACTTGTGGCTTCATTTATGCATTTAATTCAATTCCCAATCTCATTCGGGTCATACAATAACCAAATAAGCACATTACATAAGTGAAAAAATGAATCATTTTTTTTACCCCGACCGGGACTCGAACCTAGGACTTATAATTACTAAGTCAAGGCGCTACCAACTACACACCACAGAAGCTTAAAAGGAACCCAACCTTATAGCTTATATCTGCTATACTTAGGAATGAACGCATTCTATCTGAATGCCACTATGTTCATATTACAGATTCCCCAACCTCACTTGTGGCTTCATTTTCGTATTTAATTCAATTCCCAATCTCATTCGGTTCATACAATAACCAAATAAGCACATTACATATGTGAAAACATGAATCATTCTTTTTACCCCGACCAGGACTCGAACCTAGGACTTATAATTACTAAGTCAAGGCGCTACCAACTACACACCACAGAAGGTTAAAGGGAATACAACCTTACAGCTTATATCTGCTATACTTAGGAATGAACGCATTCTATCTGAATGCCACTATGTTCACATTACAGATTCCCCAACCTCACTTGTGGCTTCGTTTTCGCATTTAATTCAATTCCCAATCTCATTCGGGTCATACAATAACCAAGCAAGCACATGACATATGAGAAAACATGAATCTTTTTTTTACCCCGACCAGGACTCGAACCTAGGGCTTATAATTACTAAGTCAAGGCGCTACCAACTACATCTCACAGAAGGTTAAAAGGAATCCAACCTTATAGCTTATATCTCCTATACTTAGGAATGAACGCATTCTATCTGAATGCCACTATGTTTATATTACAGATTCCCCAACCTTACTTGTGGCTTCATTTTCGCATTTAATTCAATTCCCAATCTCATTCGGGTCATACAATAACCAAATAAGCACATTACATATGTGAAAACATGAATAATTTTTTTAACCCAACCGGGACTCGAACCTTGGACTTATAATTACTAAGTCAAGGCGCTACCAACTACACACCACATAAGGTTAAAAGGAAATCAGCTTTATAGCTTATATCACCTATACTTAGGAATGAACGCATTCTATCTGAATGCCACTATGTTCATATTACAGATTCCACAACCTCACTTGTGGCTTCATTTTCGCATTTAATTCAATTCCCAATCTCATTTGGGTCATACAATAACCAAATAAGCACATTACATATGTGAAAATATGAATCCTTTTTTGTACCCCCACCGGGACGCGAACCTAGGACTTATGATTACTAAGTCAATGCGCTACCAATTACAAACCACAGAAGGTTAAAAGGAATCCAACCTTATAGCCTATATCTGCTATACTTAGGAATGAATGCATTCTATCTGAATGCTACTATGTTCATATTACAGATTCCCCAACCTCACTTGTGGCTTCATTTTCGCACCTTCTGTGGTGTGTAGTTGGTAGCGCCTTGACTTTGTAATTATAAGTCTTTGGTTCGAGTCCTGGTAGGGGTAAAAAAAATGATTCATGTTTTCACATATGTAATGTGCTTATTTGGATATTGTATGACCCGAATGAGATTGGGAATTGAATTAAATGCAAAAATGAAGCCACAAGCGAGGTTGGGGAATCTCTAATATGAACATAGTGGCATTCAGATAGAATGCGTTCATTCCTAAGTATAGCAGATATATGGTCTAAGGTTGGATTCCTTTTAACCTTCTGTGATGTGTAGTTTGTAGCGCCTTGACTTAGTAATTATAAGTCATAGGTTCGAGTCCTGGTTGGGGTAAAAAAAAAATGATTCATGTTTTCACATACGAAATATGCTTATTTGGTTATTGTATGACCCGAATGAGATTGAGAATTGAATTAAATGCAAAAATGAAGCCACAATTGAGGGTGGGGAATCTGTAATATGAACATAGTGGCATTCAGATAGAATGCGTTCATTCCTAAGTATAGCAGATATAAGCTATAAGGTTGGATTCCTTTTAACCTTCTGTGGTGTGTAGTTGGTAGCGCCTTGACTTAGTAATTATAAGTCTTAGGTTCAAGTCCCACTCGGGGTAAAAAAAATGATTCATATTTTCACATATGTAATGTGCTTATTTGGTTATTGTATGACCCAAATGAGATTGGGAATTGACTTAAATGCAAAAATGAAGCAACAAGTGAGGTTGGGGAATCTGTAATATGAACATAGTGGCATTCAGATAGAATGCATCCATTCCTAAGTATAGGAGATATAAGCTATAAGGTTGGCTTCCTTTTAACCTTCTGTGGTGTGTAGTTGGTAGCGCCTTGACTTAGTAATTATAAGTCCTAGGTTCGAGACCTGGTCTTGGTAAAAATATGATTCATGTTTTCACATATGTAATGTGCTTATTTGGTTTTTGTATGACCCGAATGAGATTGGGAATTGAATTAAATGCGAAAATTTAGCCACAAGTGAGGTTGGGGAATCTGTAATATGAGCACTGTGGCATTCAGATAGAATGCGTTCATTCCTAAGTATAGGTGATATAAGCTATAAGGCTGAGTTCCTTTTAACCTTATGTGGTATGTAGTTAGTAGCGCCTTGACTTAGTAATTATAAGTCCTAGGTTCGAGTCCCGGTCGGGTTAAAAAAATGATTCCTGTTTTCACATATGTAATGTGCTTATTTGGTTATTGTATGACCGGAATGAGATTGGGAATTGAATTAAATGCAAAAATGAAGCCACAAGTAAGGTTGGGGAATCTGTAATATGAACATAGTGGCATTCAGATAGAATGCGTTCATTCCTAAGTATATTAGATATAAGCTATAATGTTGGATTCCTCTTAACCTTCTGTGATGTGTAGTTGGTAGTGCCTTGACTTAGTAATTATAAGCCCTAGGTTCGAGTCCCGGTCGGGGTAAAAAAAAAGATTCATGTTTTCACATATGTCATGTGCTTGTTTGGTTATTGTATGATCCGAATGAGATTGGGAATTGAATTAAATACGAAAACGAAGCCATAAGTGAGGTTGGGGAATCTGTAATATGAACATAGTGGCATTCAGATAGAATGCATTCATTCCTAAGTATAGGAGATATTAGCTATAAGGTTGGCTTCCTTTTAACCTTCTGTGGTGTGTAGTTGGTAGCGCCTTGACTTAGTAATTATAAGTCCTAGGTTTGAGTCCCGGTCGGGGTACAAAAAACTAAAAAAATTATTCATATATATATATATATATATATATATATATATATATATATATATATATATATATATATATATATATATATATATATATATATATATATATATATATATATATATATATATATATATATATATATATATATATATATATATATATATATATATATATATATATATATATATATATATATATATATATATATATATATATATATATATATATATATATATATATATATATATATATATATATATATATATATATATATATATATATATATATATATATATATATATATATATATATATATATATATATATATATATATATATATATATATATATATATATATATATATATATATATATATATATATATATATATATATATATATATATATATATATATATATATATATATATATATATATATATATATATATATATATATATATATATATATATATATATATATATATATATATATATATATATATATATATATATATATATATATATATATATATATATATATGTATATGTATATATATATATATATATATATATATATATATATATATATATATATATATATATATATATATATATATATATATATATATATATATATATATATATATATATATATATATATATATATATATATATATATATATATATATATATATATATAAGCTATATATATATATATATATATATATATATATATATATATATATATATATATATATATATATATATATGTTCCGGTTTTACGTCATGGACTCCCTTTTCAACCAAGGGCTAGGATGGTTGCTTTCTTGCGAAGGACTTGCTTTGGCAGATGTAATCGTTACCCTGAGCGCATGCCCTTGCTAACCTCAGACCGTGACTGGGCGCGAACCTTCGACCTGACGCCTCAGAGTCGCGGACGCTACCGTCTGAGCCACGGTGACTACATACATATATATATATATATATATATATATATATATATATATATATATATATATATATGAATATATATATATATATATATATATATATATATATATATATATATATATATATATATATATATATATATATGTATATATATATATATATATATATATATATATATATATATATATATATATATATATATATATATATATATATATATATATATGTATGTATGTATGTATGTATGTATGTATGTATGTATGTATGTATGTATGTATGTATGTATGTATGTATGTATGTATGTATGTATGTATGTATGTATGTATGTATGTATGTATGTATGTATGTATGTATGTATGTATGTATGTATGTATGTATGTATGTATGTATGTATGTATGTATGTATGTATGTATGTATGTATGTATGTATGTATGTATGTATGTATGTATGTATGTATGTATGTATGTATGTATGTATGTATGTATGTATGTATGTATGTATGTATGTATGTATGCATGCATGCTGCATGCTGCATGCTGCATGCTGGATGGATGGATGCATGCATGCATGCGATGGATGGATGGATGCGATGCGATGCATGCGATGTATGTATGATGATATATATATATATATATATATATATATATATATATATATATATATATATATATATATATATATATATATATATATATATATATGAATCATTTTTTACCCCGACCGGGACTCGAACCTAGGACTTATGATTACTAAGTCAAGGCGCTACCAATACACCACAGAAGATTAAAAGGAATCCAACCTTATAGCTTATATCTGCTATGCTTAGGAATGAACGCATTCTAACTGAATGCCACTATGTTCATATTACAGATTCCCCAACCTCACTCGTGGCTTCATTTTAGCATTTAATTCAATTCCCAATCTCATTCGGGCCATGAAATTATCAAATAAGCACATTACATATGTGAAAAAATGAATCATTTTTTACCCCGACCGGGACTCGAACCTAGGACTTATGATTACTAAGTCAAGGCGCTACCACTACACCACAGAAGATTAAAAGGAATCCAACCTTATAGCTTATATCTGCTATACTTAGGAATGAACGCATTCTAACTGAATGCCACTATGTTCATATTACAGATTCCCCAACCTCACTCGTGGCTTCATTTTAGCATTTAATTCAATTCCCAATCTCATTCGGGCCATGAAATTATCAAATAAGCACATTACATATGTGAAAACATGAATCATTTTTTACCCCGACCGGGACTCGAACCTAGGACTTATGATTACTAAGTCAAGGCGCTACCACTACACCACAGAAGATTAAAAGGAATCCAACCTTATAGCTTATATCTGCTATACTTAGGAATGAACGCATTCTAACTGAATGCCACTATGTTCATATTACAGATTCCCCAACCTCACTCGTGGCTTCATTTTAGCATTTAATTCAATTCCCAATCTCATTCGGGCCATGAAATTATCAAATAAGCACATTACATATGTGAAAACATGAATCATTTTTTACCCCGACCGGGACTCGAACCTAGGACTTATGATTACTAAGTCAAGGCGCTACCACTACACCACAGAAGATTAAAAGGAATCCAACCTTATAGCTTATATCTGCTATACTTAGGAATGAACGCATTCTAACTGAATGCCACTATGTTCATATTACAGATTCCCCAACCTCACTCGTGGCTTCATTTTAGCATTTAATTCAATTCCCAATCTCATTCGGGCCATGAAATTATCAAATAAGCACATTACATATGTGAAAACATGAATAATTTTTTACACCCGACCGGGACTCGAACCTAGGACTTATGATTACTAAGTCAAGGCCCTACCACTACACCACAGAAGATTAAAAGGAATCCAACCTTATAGCTTATATCTGCTATACTTAGGAATGAACGCATTCTAACTGAATGCCACTATGTTCATATTACAGATTCCCCAACCTCACTCGTGGCTTCATTTTAGCATTTAATTCAATTCCCAATCTCATTCGGGCCATGAAATTATCAAATAAGCACATTACATATGTGAAAACATGAATCATTTTTTACCCCGACCGGGACTCGAACCTAGGACTTATGATTACTAAGTCAAGGCGCTACCACTACACCACAGAAGATTAAAAGGAATCCAACCTTATAGCTTATATCTGCTATACTTAGGAATGAACACATTCTAACTGAATGCCACTATGTTCATATTACAGATTCCCCAACCTCACTCGTGGCTTCATTTTAGCATTTAATTCAATTCCCAATCTCATTCGGGCCATGAAATTATCAAATAAGCACATTACATATGTGAAAACATGAATCATTTTTTTTTACCCCGTCCGGGACTCGAACCTAGGACTTATGATTACTAAGTCAAGGCGCTACCACTACACCACAGAAGATTAAAAGGAATCCAACCTTATAGCTTATATCTGCTATACTTAGGAATGAACGCATTCTAACTGAATGCCACTATGTTCATATTACAGATTCCCCAACCTCACTCGTGGCTTCATTTTAGCATTTAATTCAATTCCCAATCTCATTCGGGCCATGAAATTATCAAATAAGCACATTACATATGTGAAAACATGAATCATTTTTTACCCCGACCGGGACTCGAACCTAGGACTTATGATTACTAAGTCAAGGCGCTACCACTACACCACAGAAGATTAAAAGGAATCCAACCTTATAGCTTATATCTGCTATACTTAGGAATGAACGCATTCTAACTGGATTCCTTTTAATCTTCTGTGGTGTAGTGGTAGCGCCTTGACTTAGTAATCATAAGTCCTAGGTTCGAGTCCCGGTCGGGGTAAAAAATGATTCATGTTTTCACATATGTAATGTGCTTATTTGATAATTTCATGGCCCGAATGAGATTGGGAATTGAATTAAATGCTAAAATGAAGCCACGAGTGAGGTTGGGGAATCTGTAATATGAACATAGTGGCATTCAGTTAGAATGCGTTCATTCCTAAGTATAGCAGATATAAGCTATAAGGTTGGATTCCTTTTAATCTTCTGTGGTGTAGTGGTAGCGCCTTGACTTAGTAATCATAAGTCCTAGGTTCGAGTCCTGGTCGGGGTAAAAAATGATTCATGTTTTCACATATGTAATGTGCTTATTTGATAATTTCATGGCCCGAATGAGTTTGGGAATTGAATTAAATGCTAAAATGAAGCCACGAGTGAGGTTGGGGAATCTGTAATATGAACATAGTGGCATTCAGTTAGAATGCGTTCATTCCTAAGTATAGCAGATATAAGCTATAAGGTTGGATTCCTTTTAATCTTCTGTGGTGTAGTGGTAGCGCCTTGACTTAGTAATCATAAGTCCTAGGTTCGAGTCCCGGTCGGGGTAAAAAATGATTCATGTTTTCACATATGTAATGTGCTTATTTGATAATTTCATGGCCCGAATGAGATTGGGAATTGAATTAAATGCTAAAATGAAGCCACGAGTGAGGTTGGGGAATCTGTAATATGAACATAGTGGCATTCAGTTAGAATGCGTTCATTCCTAAGTATAGCAGATATAAGCTATAAGGTTGGATTCCTTTTAATCTTCTGTGGTGTAGTGGTAGCGCCTTGACTTAGTAATCATAAGTCCTAGGTTCGAGTCCCGGTCGGGGTAAAAAATGATTCATGTTTTCACATATGTAATGTGCTTATTTGATAATTTCATGGCCCGAATGAGATTGGGAATTGAATTAAATGCTAAAATGAAGCCACGAGTGAGGTTGGGGAATCTGTAATATGAACATAGTGGCATTCAGTTAGAATGCGTTCATTCCTAAGTATAGCAGATATAAGCTATAAGGTTGGATTCCTTTTAATCTTCTGTGGTGTATTGGTAGCGCCTTGACTTAGTAATCATAAGTCCTAGGTTCGAGTCCCGGTCGGGGTAAAAAATGATTCATGTTTTCACATATGTAATGTGCTTATTTGATAATTTCATGGCCCGAATGAGATTGGGAATTGAATTAAATGCTAAAATGAAGCCACGAGTGAGGTTGGGGAATCTGTAATATGAACATAGTGGCATTCAGTTAGAATGTGTTCATTCCTAAGTATAGCAGATATAAGCTATAAGGTTGGATTCCTTTTAATCTTCTGTGGTGTAGTGGTAGCGCCTTGACTTAGTAATCATAAGTCCTAGGTTCGAGTCCCGGTCGGGGTAAAAAATGATTCATTTTTTTCACATATGTAATGTGCTTATTTGATAATTTCATGGCCCGAATGAGATTGGGAATTGAATTAAATGCTAAAATGAAGCCACGAGTGAGGTTGGGGAATCTGTAATATGAACATAGTGGCATTCAGTTAGAATGTGTTCATTCCTAAGTATAGCAGATATAAGCTATAAGGTTGGATTCCTTTTAATCTTCTGTGGTGTAGTGGTAGCGCCTTGACTTAGTAATCATAAGTCCTAGGTTCGAGTCCCGGTCGGGGTAAAAAATGATTCATGTTTTCACATATGTAATGTGCTTATTTGATAATATATATATATATATATATATATATATATATATATATATATATATATATATATATATATATATATATATATATATATATATATAATATATATATATATATATATATATATATATATATATATATATATATATATATATATATATATATATATATATATATATATATATATATATATATATATATATATATATATATATATATATATATATATATATATATATATATATATATATATATATATATATATATATATATATATATATGTGTTTAGTTTGCTGCCCATGGCATCAGTCGCCCGTTGAAATACTACAACTGAAGGTATTACGGATTCAACTAGGACTGGTCCAGACATCCTCGGGTTGAGTCTTCCTTCAGGACGGTTCTCTCCCTATGCCTACATCTATACCAAATATTTTATCGTATTCATTACAGATCTCTTGCTATCCCATTGCATTTGACAACTCAAAACACTCCCCATAGCTTTTTTTTTTTACCTCTTTTTTTTCTTTATATTAGCTATATTTATGGAAGGTCCACAGCTTATGACTCCCAGTACCCAGCATAATAGGGTGCTAAATCTTCTTGGATCTTGCTGACACCAATACTGGCTTGAGGTTAGACATGCCTGGTGGTAGTAATGGTTCTGACATTAATCTTGCACCTTCTGATAGATCCGCTTCTTTCACTCTTCCCTTTTCTAACATTCATGGACTGAACTTTAATCTTTCGTCTATGAAAAGAACTTGGGTACTTCCCTCCCTAGCCTCCTCCTCTCTGAAACCCAACTGTCTAACCATGCCTCCATTGATCCATTTCATATCTCTCACTCTGACCTGTATACTAGTTTTTGTTCCAAAAGTGGGGTCGGTGCCTACTGCAACACCAACACTTCTATTGCGAGGCTCATGGACTTTGAATCTCCTGACTTTGATGCTCTCTGGCTAAAAATGTATCTCTCCACAACCACTATATTAATACGCTTCTACCATTGTTCTCCAAACTCCACTGACATTGTGTCTTTCTTTGAATATCTGTCCTATGGCCCTGAGCCCTTGCTATCTTCTCACTCACATGCTAAAGTTCTCTATCCTGAAGACTTCAATTTGCACCACAGTGAGTGGCTTAATTCTCTTCACACTGATGTAGGAGGAAGTGAGGCCCTTGCTTTCTCTATTAATCACGATCTGGAGCAAATTATCAAACATTCTACTGGTGTTCTTAATCAACATGAACATGCAGCCAACACAATTGACCAATTTCTTACATCTAATCCTTCGAACTACTCTAATTCTGTGCTTTCCCCTCTTGGTAAATCTGACCACTCTTTGATCTCAATCACTTTCATATTTGCTCCCCCTCTGCCAGTTCCTCTTACTTAATGCGGCCTTTGGCAGGGATTAGAATTTTTTGTGATAATGGGACAGGCCTAATCCAAACGAATTATCATCAATCAAAGAAGCCGCCAAGATCATTAAATCATTAACAAAGGAAAATGTTAACCATAAAATGATAAAAGATCTGAAAGAAGATAACCCCCAAAAATTTATGATAAAAAATAAAATATTAATAAATATGCACATAAAGATATTTATATATAACATCTGTACATACATCCCCATATACAAGAGCAGACATAATGATATCCATATATAAATACTAATACAATCAAGATACACAATAACGACTTCAATAAGGTTGGGGGTTTATCTTGAGGGATAACTTCGTTGAGGCAACGCTTCAGGAGGGCTTCATCAATCATGTCAGGGGTCCATTGCCCCCTAGATAGATTGAAATTGTCCTTCATTTCAATGAGGGAAGATTCCATAATCTTCCGTTTGAATTGACAAGTACTTTTAAATAGCATAGTGGCACGACTCCAATCAATCCGAAGATTATGTTCATTGATGTGGGTAAAACGAACCGAATTTTCTTGATTATACCTTACTGCTCTCTTGTGTTCTAAGACTCTCTGGGATAGAAAGCGGCCTGTTTGTCCTATGTACACTCTATTGCAATCATTACAGCTTATTTGGCATACTCCTGCATTAACTTCTTTTTTGTTTTGGCTAACGTTAACTAATTCTTTTCTTAAAGTGATGGGATAGTTAAAAGAGAATGGGGACTGTTTACCTAAGGTATCATTTATAACGCCTAGCTTTTGGTGAAAAGGAAGGAGGATTTTGTTGAAATTATTCTCTTTAGGGGTCCTGTGAGGATTGTAAAAATCCTGTTTAGCTTTCTGCAGAGCTTTATCTAAGAAAAAGGGAGGATAACAAAGTTGGTCAAGTAGAGAATAAACCGTTTGAATTTCATGTTCTAAATAATTAGCGCTACAAACCCGGAGGGCTCTAAGGAATAAATTCGATGCTATACCTAATTTTACTTTTTCTTCATGATAGCCATAAAGTGCACATGAGACGCAGAGTGGGGGGAGTTTCTATAGACTTTGAATCTGTACCCCAAAGGATCTCTAACAATGAGGACATCAAGGAAAGGCATTTGGTTTTCGTTTTCCCATTCTACTTTAAATATAATGGAAGGAACTAATCTATTTAATTGTGCTACAGATTCGTCAAAGGTACCCCAGGAATCATCCCGATAAATAAAAATGTCAACAACATATCGTAGCCAAATCATGTTGGGAGGTTTGATTTCTCTCAGAAGCTCAGTTTCAAAATATTCCATATACATAAATGCATATATATATATATATATATATATATATATATATATATATATATATATATATATATATATATATACAAATACATATACACACACATATATATATATATATATATATATATATATATATATATATATATATATATATATATATATATATATATATATATATATATATATATATATATATATATATATATATATATATATATATATATATATATATATATATATATATATATATATATATATATATATATATATATATATATATATATATATATATATATATATATATATATATATATATATATATATATATATATATATATATATATATATAA
>JAXCGZ010017320.1:77500-81787 GCA_037179515.1 Halocaridina rubra | reverse complement strand
CATCTTTTTTTGCTGTTATTTTAATTTGTCCAAGTTCATTACTAGAGAACTTCGCCTAAAATTAGTCAAGAAATAATTAGTTATTATTTTTATTTGTTCTGAAGAGATAAATGTGTCACTTTTGAATCTTGATTCTGTAAAATATCATTGACAATGCTACATAGCTCCTGATTGATGGCCATTTGCAGTGTTCAGTTATAAAGTACCTTGTCAGGGATTAATAAAGAAATAGTTTTTCAGTCTCTTTGTGAGGATTAACCTTGCGAATTAATCCAATGAAGGAGCTAGTGGATTACAGTATTTTTAAGTTTCAGCTTGCTTTAACCTCTAGTGTATGTCATGAAGTTAATTTCAAAGTAATTACATTATAATTTTTGTAAGCTTGATCTGTAGTTATGCATAGTTTTGATAGTAGTAGGATGACCTATGGCATCGGCCACCGTTTCAATACTACAACTGAAGAAATTTCAGACTTAACTAGCACTGGCCAAGACAGCTCCAGGTTAAGTCTTCTTTCATTTACGGTTCTTTAACTTGCCTACATCTACACCGAATATTCTGGCTTATTCGTTACTATCCCATTACATTTAACAAGTCACAACATTCCCCTTTCACTTTATCATTGCTTTTTTTTATTCTTATTCACCATAATTATGGAGAGTTCACATTTTATGGGCCCCGGTACCCGGCATAGACGGGTGCTTAGAATCTCCGGGAATCTTGCCTCCACCGCTTCCTCTTGCGGCAGTCCCTATCCCCACACGTACATCCATTTTAGTACGTTAAATTTATAACGTTATATTGGATTTCTAATAGCTTAAATGTAGTGTGTCAGATATACACTATTTTCAGTTTTCCGAAAAGTCTTCGCAATTTATGCTTTTCCATTTTTCTTATCAAAAACTTTTAGGATGAAGGTTTACCGATGGGATTTACGATCCAAAACAAACAAACAAGGTCAGTTTTCATCGTCAGGAGATCCGAAAAACATATTTTCATTTGGGAATTGGAAAATATACGGGGATCTGGAAATTATAACTTGGCATGTCAACTTTAAAGGCTAGAGGATTTTTCAAAGACTATTTCAATTACTTCATTGAAAAAGAACTCTGTAATACATTTACCATCTTGATATTTGTAAAAATATATAGAATGTCACTTTGTCATTATAAAATCCATATATATATTTTTTTTATGTTCTATGGTGTCATTTGATAACATGTACCTGTTACCTGAAGAGACTGAAACACTAGCGTTACTTCTCGATTAATGTAAGCACAGATAGGCTACTCTGTTGACAGGTTTCGATGTATGCTTTCAGACCGTCGATTTCCTCTTTAGTAAAGAAATTTAACGATGATACAGGTAACAGGAAGGGAAAAAAATAACTTGTGATACATCTGCGAAGGTATAAACACATCTCTTTCTTTCTTTCTTTTTTCTTATTCACTATAATTATGGAAAGTTCACATTTTATGGCTTCCAGATTGAATAGATCGTCCATTTTCACTTTGAGAAAGAAAATAATGATGATTCATGCATCATTAATAAATAAAAAAAAATACAAACAAAAAAACTAGTGTAGCTCGGTAAATGAGCTCCTGGTTAACACTCAGTAGGTCTGGAAGTGGTTCAAGCACACTCTCTTCGCCAGAACTTTAAGCGACGGTGCTGGCATTCTTCGCGAGATAGCCGTTTTCCATGTAGACAAGTTCATTAAATTCAATACTTGATATGTGGGGTCAGTGATGGATTAGTATCTTCACAAATTCAGGTTTCAAAGAGTAAATAATAAAACCAATAAAAAGATAAGCTGGTGATAAGTTTGGCGTGATATTTTTGTTTATTTTTTTTCATTTCCCTTTTACCCTTGCGTTTTAATTTGTATATAGATAGTAGTTCAATTGTTTTTGTTTACTTGTTTCACGTAGTTAAGTAAAATATTATCATTCTTTCGTTTTATAAAAAAAAAAAATCCTTATTAAGCAGGTTCTTGAAATATTCAGCCTCTCTCTCTCTCTCCTCTCTCTCTCTCTCTCTCTCTCTCTCCTCTCTCTCTCTCTCTCTCTCTCTCTCTCTCTCTCTCTCTCTCTCTCTCTCTCACCTTTATTTCATCCATTAGCAACTGCCCATCTGCTCCTTGTACCCTCTCCTCCCTACCACATTCACCTTTCCTCACTCTTTTCACTTCCTTTATCGCCCAAGGAGCTGAGAGGAGTGGTTGAGGTATATGTGGATCATGGCGTTTCTTGGCTAGGCCACTCTCCTTACAAGGGGGAATAAGGCATGTGTATATGTATGTATGTATGCGTATTCTTCTTTGAATTGTTTAACTTTTTTGTTTAGCCGTTTGGTGTGTTACTATACCCCTATTCGGATTTGTGGACATGGATAGGTTGAAGCTAGAGGATTAAGCTTTAATGCCCTTCCTATCGCCCCGCGGTGAGACCGACCCCATGTATGCCAGGTTTGTCACTTCACGACTCACGCTCTCTCCACTGAGCTGCCGTAACCCTAATTGTTTGACGTAATTAATTTTAAAAAAAAAATCGTTTTATACCATTTACCCAAAGAGATTAATCTCCCGATTCCCAAATTTCGCTGATCGGAAAAATTGATGTTGAGAAGGTTATTGAATTTGCATTTATTGAAGATAAATCCGCGAGTGATCACCCCCTGGAAATTTCATTCTTGTTGCCAGCCACACGACTGAGAGGTAAAATATAGCAGTAAATGGAAATAGTAAATTTTTTAACCTACTGATGCATAAACAATTTCCAATATCTATTGGCTATGAAAATAAATTTATGTTTTTTTTTCTTGTATAAAATCACCAGGCCTAGGTTTCTATGTCGGTACTTTGATCGAAAGAAATTTCCATCTATCTTTCTGTATTGTATATCAGTCTGTTTGTTTGTCCGTCCATCCGTTAGTCACTTAGTCCATGAGTCTGTCTGTATGACAGTCAGGCAGGCAGTCTGTCTGTCTGTCTGTCTCTTTCCTTTTTTCTTACCAAGGGATTGATCTTCCTTGAGAGTTTAGTCAAGAAAAGTTGGTAACTTTTGAGATGGTCTGTCCTGACATTTTTCCCTGCGTCATCATGATTAATTTTCTTTGAGCGAATTTCTCAGGTCTGTTGGATACGTTTTGGATGTCCCCGAGGTACTGTCACACCGTTTGCTTACTTCTCCACACTATCCGGACAGAATCAAGTAGTCCATTACCTTATAGGTAACATTGCTAAGCGAACATTTTTGCCCTTTTTGCAGCTTGAATCCATGAATCATTTTACCTTTGCTTTCATATGTTTATTAATACTGACTTATCCTTCGTGTATTGGTTGAGGCTGTCATGCGAAGCTTATAACTGTCATCGCCTTTTTTAAGACAAGCATTTGTGTTAGAGATTCAGTAAGAGCTACCACGGGGTCGAAATCGGTCCCTACCTTTTTTGGGGTGAGCCATGCTAACCTCTGGAATATGACTATACCTGTAATTATATTGCAGTCCAACCATCACATGTATACACAGCATCCCCTGTCACAATTAGTCTAAATTAGAATGGGGGTGGACACAAGCATGATAGAGCTGGGAAATTAAGGCTGGAGACCATTCTTAACACCCCACGGGAGTATTAAAACATAGTCAATCACATTCCGATTCGTGTGCACTACTACTAAGCTACCGGCGGCCCCCTACCATTAAAACTCTTTTAATATACTATAAGCGTGGTGAATAACTACTTGTAAAGTTTTTGGAAAGACATCAGACAGTTTGCCAGTTTTTACTATGGTTTAATTTGTGAGAATGATTTTTCCCGTTGCTCACCAGAGAAAAGAAGCTCGAGAGTGAGGGCCAAGTTTTAAACACCACTGAAGATATTTTTTTGGAGTCCCTTGGGAATGACATATTGGACTTTTCCTTTACGTTGGTCTTTATCATTAATCTGAGTAGACTGATGCACCTCTCATGGGGAGGAGGACAAGACTAATAGGCGCACAAAATGTTTATCTGTGAAGGGGACTATCACTGCCATGAGCAACATCTTCATCATCATTATTATCATCGTCATCATCATCATCTTTATCATCATCAACAACATTATAAATGTTTTTCCTCATTATTATTATCATCATTATTCTTGTCTTCATCTCTTCAACCAAACCTTACATTATACTCTTCCCGTTACTTATTGCCTCGTATCATTTAACTTACATTTAACACCGATAATATCCATCAGCAATCCATTTTATTCCTTCCCACAATGATCAAGAAACTTTAAAACAAA
>JAXCGZ010017320.1:60000-65000 GCA_037179515.1 Halocaridina rubra | reverse complement strand
CAGCAAGAAGGCAACCGTTCTAGCCCTTGGTAGAAAAGGGAGTTCGTGACGTAAAACCGGAACAAAAAAATTTCTTGAGTGAAAAACTTGTACTAAATTCTTGATGAATAAATCTAAATATGAGAGAGGAGTTATCAAAAGAAAAATATGAACTGCAGTTCTGGAAAAAGTCCCTAAAATGCATATATCAGCCAAAACTTATGATAAACAAAAAGGAAATTTTAGAGTCTAGCAGTGGCAAAGGTTATAGACGTTAAAGCGATGTTTGTAAACCCCTTCACTGCACCACATAAAACAGCAGGAAACCTTTTTGGCAAATGCCTTTTTAAAAAACTTAAAGCTGACATTCTTTGCAGGAAAAGATTTCTGAGATTTGGGACATGTTTCATATTACTTTATTTTGTGTGTTTTTATTCTTCCTCTTACTGATCCTTCAATACATGTGGCCATAATGAGTGGGACTGTGCAGTAGCGAGAATGAATACAGACTAGAAATACATAGTGTGTACGAGTTGTATTTGGAAATCTACCTACCTCCGCCAACCTACAACATTCAATGGCGAAAGGGCTGAATAGAACAGTATGTATGTGTGTTTGTGTGTGTATGTGTGTGTACGTAAAGGGGTTCTGTACGTGTATTTGTCGCGTTGCGTTTGAGTTTGTTCGGGTATGCGTGAAAGCCCGATTTTCATTCAAAATCTCCCTCGAATACCTTCTCTCGCTCGCTGCCTTCCAAGGCAGTCTGTGCGCACACCTTTAGTATAGCCAGGAAATCCTTCGAAAGCTCTCTCTCTCTCTCTCTCTCTCTCTCTCTCTCTCTCTCTCTCTCTCTCTTTAGCGAAGGTGATTTTAGCTTTTGTTTGCTCGATAATGTACAGTATAAATTTTTATATTTTTTAATTATACATACAGATTTCATTGGCTGCAATCCCTCATATGAGGGTGGTGGCCTAGCCAGATCACACATTCACAAAAAGCTAATACTCTTCGATCACTGTTTACAGCTCCTTAGGGATAAGGGGCTGCCACAATTCCCCCAACACCCGGTTTGGGTCAACCACAGGGTAATTGGGAGAGGATTTCTGCCGTGAGACCCTACAACCATAGCTGAATTACTCCCACCGCTTCATATCTTGACAACTGGATGTATATCTATTTAAACTTCTTTTTTCAGGGGGTAATATACATGACAATTCTTTATTCATATTCATATGTATATTTTTCTAATTGTGTTAAAGCCCATGTATATCAAAATTGCATTAATGTTCATCATCACATTAACCTCTTATACTGTACCGAAGTTCTTTGAAAACTGGAATCTTTGTTTTATAGCAAATAGCCTTATGATAAAATTTCTGAACTCCAAATAATTCATAGACAATTCAACACTCTTACTTTGACATAAAGAGCAAGTGAACTTTTAATTACCATTTAACTGCAAACCATATGCAGTTTTAGTTTGTAATTAATATAATCCAGCAATTTATGATTGTTTTGAAATATTAAATGATGGCTGTGTACTAGTAAAAAAGTGAATGAAAAACATCATACTTCTTGTATAACCACTTGTTACCATAAATGAATGGTTATCTTATGTATATTTGCCAATCTATATGGACCTGAAATTTTAAACTCTTCTTTAACAGTGCCATTCTACATTTATATAAACTAGATTTGGACGTAAAATATTTTAAATATAATTAGCTAAAAATATATTACTTATGAAGAAGGTCCATCAAATAAGTTTTTACAGAAATCTCGTTCAAAAATGTTGGAAAAAAATATTCTAAAATTAATATAGCTAAGACTAAGACGGAAAGTATTTTTAATATTAAATATATTTTCACTTTGTTGTTATTTTTCTTTATCAGTACATCCCAACCTGTCAATGAATGTTATTTTCTAAACCGACTGTATATTGGTCGGTCCAATGCCACTTCCTGACTCTTGAACTTTTCTCCTTCTTTTGTCTTCCCTAACTCTTATGACCTTTCTTCCTTCAAAACTCTGATCTATCGGCATCTCAGGGCCTCATCCTGCCATATTTTTAGATTATTTCTTTGACTATTCTTGCATCTTAACCTTTTCTTATTATCATCATACTCTTATTTCTGCATTGCCCATAAGCTACTGATTTTTCTCCTTATGTTTTCTTGGTAGCCGGGCCTGATGAGGGCAATTTTCTTAGCCTGTCCCGGTGTCACACAAATATATTTTACGTTTATGATGTCCATTGTTTAATCATAAAGAAACTAGCAACATGTTCAGGATTACTATATATGGCAAAGGTATCATCGGCCTACCGTTTACAGATGGTATTGGAGGAAAGAGGGCATTAATTAGGCCATATATTTTATTTTGTAACAAGAAATTATTAGCTATACTTGCCATAACAGGATTATCTATAACAAGACTATCTATTTATTTGCATAGTCTATTGTTAAATACGAAAGAGTAATAACTTAATACGAATTCCAATGATTTATAGAATTCATGATTTTTAACCGCTGAAGTTGCCATTCCCCCATATGCTCATTGGACTAGTTATTATAGACTTCCATCCAAAATATAGAATTTATGTATAAGCGAAGTTGGTGGTATCAGCAAACGTGTTTGGTTACTGTTTTGCCTCGTTTCCCACAGCCTCTGAGGCATTGCAATATCACTGAATCTTCCCCTCTGGGAGCAAAATACAAAACAAACGTAAATATAAATCTTGGTGTTTCTCATAAATCTCCTCCAGACACTCTTTTTGCGGATTTCTCGGTAATCGATCAATACCGAAAAGTCTTGATTTGTGAATTCCAGAAGAGGAAAAGCAAGTTGTATTGTTAGTTAAGTGATGGCTCCAATGTACTTTGAAGATTGTAATGTGCATTTTGGCATGGGAGTTGTAGAGTATGTGTATTGCATTACATAATTTTATACTTTTTTGGTTATGTGGCTGTGATTTTTTAATGTAAACTTTTCTTTACTTTCGATATAATATTCTAAATGGTTTGCGCTTTATTAGTTTAGTCATCTTTTCTTAACTTGAATTTTGATTCACTTATGACTACTTGACGTTACTTTACACTAAAGTTAATAAAGCATCGCTGAAAATAAGTTTGTAATATGTCTCGAATAAATAATTTAAAAAAAAATTGTAGTGAAGTCTGAGAAAATTAGACGGAGGCTTCCATTCTAAAGAAAACCTATCTTCAGAAAAAAAAATATATTCCCATCTTGCAATCAATTCTAATTTATGCCCAGTGGTTTTAAAAGAAGTCGGGGTATATTTTTAGGCACATGTAAGACAGTCTTATTTTGATGAATTTCGGGACCAGAGTGCCACACCTTGTTTAACGAAAATGGAATTTCTCTCGATTTTACTTTGCATAACCATTTTAAATTCTGTGAGATGCATATTTACACTCGTGGAAGGAATAGTTATGAAAGTATGGATGCCTGTTAAAACTGGACATGGTAGAAAATGTCTTTTTCCTCGTGGTAATAATCCTGTCTATTGGGGATTAAACATGCTTGATTCCCATAGACACGAAATCTGCAAGTCCATTTTGAGACTACTGCTCTAAAAGTGATTAGTCAGAAATTAGCACAATTGTGTCAAGATGTGGAATATTGTACACTCCTGATTTAATATTTTGTCTTACTTCTTTTTCTCCTTATTCTTATTCATATTGATTTTCTTCCTTCTTTTTTTTCTCCTTTGCATTTACGAGCTCGAGAGATCAGTTCCCGTCCAAAACCGAGAGTTTAAGCTGTTTACTGGCAGGTTACTGCTGTTGCTGGGCACCACAGTGGGGGGGTTGGTGCTTGCCCCGGCTGACGTTCTGAGGATGGATATCTGAACTGAAACCCGGCAACCTTTACCTTGACCTTTACTTATAAGTGTACTCCTAGATTAGTAACAGAATACCCATTGTGTAATGGAAATAAAGGTTTATTATTATTATTATTATTATTATTATTATTATTATTATTATTATTATTATTATTATTATTATTATTATTATTATTATTATTATTATTATTATCCTTCTCCTTCTCATTCTTTCTGCTGAACCTCCTCTTCCTTCTCCCCATTAGCCATTCTTCGCTCCTTGACCTGCTCCTTATCATTTTTAATCCTTATTCTTGTCTTCTGTCTCCCTTTTTTCCCTGCTACTGTTGTTATTATTATCCTTCCTTCTACTATTTCTTCTCATCCCTTGTCTTCCTTCTTAATCTACCCTTCCTTATTTTTAATCTCCTGCCTCACTTTAGCATCTTCCCTCTTACTAGCCTCCACCTTCTTCCACTCCTTAATCTTTTTTCCTTCCTTTAGCCTCCTTTTTAGCCTCCTTATTTCTCTTCTTCTTCTTCCAAATATCATATTAAATTACCACACACTGAGCCTTTTTTCAGATTTTCCCTCTCACTCATCCAAATCTTGTAAACAAGATCTGTGGGAGGTTTATACATGTGTGTGTGTGTGTGTGTGTGTGGTGTGTGTGTGTGTGTGTGTGTGTGTGTGTGTGTGTGTGTGTGTGTGTGTGTGTGTGTGTGTGTGTGTTGCATCAGTTCATTCCATTCAGTTCCTACTTTTGTGTGTATATTCTGTTTATTTGAAAGTGTAAAATAATCTTTGATTCTGTGTTGCAACGTTTTCTTGAATATTCTTATATTTATTTATCGTTTTAGCTTAACTGGTGATAAGCTGTGCACTATTTATGATGATGACGATAGTGGTGATTATTATTATTATTGTTGTTATTATTATTATTATTATTATTATTATTATTATTATTATTATTATTATTATTATTATATTATTATTATTATTATTATTATTATTATTATCATTATTATTATTATTATTATTATTATTATTATTATTATTACTATTATTATTATTATTATTATTATTATTATTATTATTATTATTATTTTTATTATTATTATTATTGCATATCCATTTGATCGACTTGCTTAAGTGTATTGTGATAGTACATTTTTTT
>JAXCGZ010017320.1:47500-57500 GCA_037179515.1 Halocaridina rubra | reverse complement strand
AGCAAAAGGTCATGTACCACACTGTATATTAGATTATCGCTTTCGTCGTTGCTGTCCCTGCAGACGTCTACAAGAGGCTCCATTAGTAGGGAAGGCTTGAATCAATTCTTATTTGCATGACTATCTTTAATGATTGAAAATATAGCTTTTTCCGTTACTATTTTTGTTCCTTTGGTTATTCCGTTAATATTTTAAGATATCACGTGATTAATTTATCTATTTTATTTTATGATTGTGACACCAGGACGGGCAAGAAATAAATAAATAAATCTGTCCTCATCGAGTCTGGGCAAGAAGAAAACAAAGAGTAAAGAGATAGTGAGATGGCAATTGTTGTGACTTGTCAGATGTGAAGGGATAGTAAGAGATGTGCAACGAATATCCAAGAAAATATATATATATATATATATATATATATATATATATATATATATATATATATATATATATATATATATATATATATATATATATATATATATATATATATATATATATATATATATATATATATATATATATATATATATAGTAGCTCATAAATAATTATCTATTCTATCGGCTAATTATGAGAGACGAAGCATAAAATGCGAAGGAAAGTTATTGACGAGTGTCTAATAATAATGCATAGTGAAAGTCTTAACAATTGATTTTTGATGTGTTTAAAGGAACAGAGATAGGCAGACACTAACCTTACCTCATACGCAGAAGATGACATCAACAAACAACCTCTGTTAGTTTGTTCAGGTGAGGTGAGGAATTTCTGCTGTTTCTGCTTTATAGGGATGTTTTTATCACTGACTCCTTTTACAACTTCACAGGTAAACAGTCATCAATGATTTTGTTTGAAACTTATAGTTTTTACTTTACAAACTAGCAGTTAGGTGATATTGCCGCTGTCACACCAAAGTGGCACGTTGCACGTGGCATGCCACGTGGCACGTCAGTTGAAAACGAACATCCGGAAATATATGAAACCTTTCACACAGAAGTGGCGTGGCACATAGGACGTGTCACGCAACTTCTGTGTGAAAGGTTTCATATATTTCCGGATGTACGTTTTCAACTGACGTGCCACGTGGCATGCCACGTGCGACGTGCCACTTTGGTGTGAAAGCGGCCTTAGGCTAGCATTCGGTCGTAACCATGGAATAGCTAATATAAATCCACGTTTTAACTTAAACATAGTTTCATTTCGTAATCATCCAGTTTCCTTGACGCAAATCAGAGAAGATCCAAGTCTTGCAATTATTCCCTGAGGATGATAGACAAGAGCATTATTTCCTGCCACTCTGGTCTCTCTCTGCAACTTTAAGTTGTCCGTCATGATGCTGCATATCCATTTGCTCTGTGATGTTTCCTAAGTATTTCCCATCACCATGTGCGTGCTTTTAATTGATTGCAAAGAGTATTATTGTCTCCAATAAATGAATCTATATTCAAAATTTCACGTTACGGACTCCCTTTTCAACCAAGGGCTAGAATGGTTGCCTTCTTGCGAAGGACTTGTTTTGGCATATTAAATCGTTACCCTGAGTGCATGCCCTTGTTAACCACAGACCGTGGATAAATGAATCTATATCGACTCTCTAATTTTTGGTAGTCTACTCAAATGAGAGCCATTTTCTCTTGATTACACTTTGCTTGTCTATTTTGAACTCGTGAAGCGGCAGAGGGGCTTAATTAACCCCATTTCATCCAATTAAAGTCGTTGAAATGGTTACTTCTCGTGTATATAAATAGCAAAAGCAATTAGAGGAGGTTTGATTACCCAGAGAATTGTATTTGTAGTCAAACGTTCCTATAAGTGAAATTTTCCCTAATGGACGATGACGCTGATATGTTGGAATTTAATTCCTGCCTTCCAACATTCATCGCATATTGTTAAATATATTTAAAGACAACCTTTGGAAGGCATTCCTTTATTTATATATTAAATTACTCATTAGGATAAGATATAAATAAATTTACGGGCCAGATACTGTAAGCTCAAAAAAACTTAAAGTATAAAAAATCAAAGTTAATCTATGTCTTGACTGTTTAAGACCGACGTGGAGTATTATATATTTTTTTTTCTGTAATTGGTATTTCATGATTCCTTATTAAACTTTTTGAATTACTTCATCCATTTAGAAACGTTTTCGTGATCGTAACAACTCACTGAAAGATTTAAACAATAAGATTTAAACAATAAAATTTATTTAAATCCAGATTAATAGGATAGTAATAGTATGTGTACAGTAAGTACAAAACCTTCTGCGAGAGGGCCAGGGAAAGAAGCAGTGCTCTGTATTGCTAAAGGTACGTTTTGCTCTTTGCGATTATCGCTCAACGATGATCGTTCATGGCTCAACGATGATCATCAAACGATTGTCTAGAGCACTAATTCTTTGTTTTTGAATGGGCCTGTTTTGCTTCGAGCGACTGCCGCGGTATATATATATATATATATATATATATATATATATATATATATATATATATATATATATATATATATATATATATATATATATATATATATATATATATTATATACATATATATACATATATATATATATATATATATATATATATATATATATATATATATATATATATATATATATATATATATATATATATATATGAGCTGGAAGAATATTCAAAGTAATGAAGGCTTAAAACTACAGCAGAAATAGGCCTTGATATGACGATATATCAGCATTTTGAAAGAAGATATATCATAAGAGTTAGGGAAGACAATAGCAGGAGGAGAGTTTCAGTGTCTGGATAGGGAAAAAAATAATGCGTCACTGCACCGACCCATCAGCAAATAGTACTGTGTGATGAGGCCGTTTGGAACTCGTATTTCTTTCAATTCTATATACGATTCCATAGATTTCTCCTATTTTAATTTCATTTTTATCTCTCTTTGCAGATGGTCGTGGAACGGACAAATACTCCAAATATGAGGACCTGGGGGACGATAACGTGATAGACGGTTTGCAAGTGATCGCCGAGAGGGAGATGAACTCCTTTCAGAAGCATATTCCTGGACTCAAGCGACACGATGCCAAGACCTCCACCATAAGACAGCATTATTATCCTGAAGGTAGGTTCTGAATTTGGATTGATTTTTTCCTTCTTTAAGCAAAATTATTATCGTAAAGGTATGATCATGATTTGAATTAATAACAATATTATTGTTAATTTGAAGGTTGGTTCAGGATTGAATATTAGGTCCTTTTTTATAAGGTAGTATGAGTTTATTGTCAGGTATGTTGTTGACCAGAATCGATTTCCTTAATAATAAAGATTTTATTTTAAGGAAGTTGTCGCGCTGGCACGCCACGTGCGACGTGCCACTTTGATGTGAAAGCGGCCTTAGAGCTCCTAAGAAAGTGTGCTCTATAAATTGCGTTATTCGCTGTGATCGTTATCCCTAGAACACCGATGAACCAAAGCACGCACTTCATCTAGCTTCTTTAGGAGAGAGGATAGCATCTGTTCTTCCCCTCAACCACAAGGCTTTGGTCACCTATAGTGTAACCAGGACAAGGCCCTTGTAATATATAGCCAACGCTATCTGTAAACTGTAACCTATATAGTACTCGTTATCTTAGGTCCTTATTAGACGGTTAAGTATTTGCTTATTATTATGGTTTAGATATTTCCGTGTCAACTTTTAATGGGTATTTTTTTCCTGTAAAATATTATTTTCCTCCCATTTTCTCCTTTACTGTAACGAAATTCTCAATATGATAAATGAAAAAAATTATCTTTAACATTTACAAATTGACAGAATTTGTATAATATCGTAAAACGAGATGTGAGTGAAAATATGCTGTATAAATATTCTAATAACAGTTTTTCATTAATATACTTCAACTTTTATTTGTGAAAATATATTGGTTTTCAGCACTATAACGAGAATTTTTTTGTTCTTGAAACAAATATTGAATTTCAAACTGCCACCGGATAAATCATAGTATTACGAATTGTCATGTAATTACGTCTGCTATATCTGATAGAAAAAAAGATATACGCAATGCATCTCTGCATCTCCTCTGTACTTTTATATTGCATTGGTATATACCTATAATGAGAGTAAAATTTGTAATGACTATATACACTCACTATCTAGAAATATAAATACTGACAAGTGACCAGCTCAGAAATCAGATTATATATGAGCTAGTCCCAGATATTTATTTCGCAAATACTTTAGTTTCTTAGATAACTTACCAGCCACTCTAAGTACATTGATTTAACAAACAACCAAGGTATATTCTCAAAATGTATACCATAGTTGTTACCCTTGCAGCATATAAAGAGCAGCTGAAAATTTAAAAAAAAAATGTATTGCGTCGAAATTTAATCAAGTCTCGATCGACAACACTTTTATATCCACCTGAGCTCAGCTAACATTGATTTATCTACCCCATGTAGCAGTATATCCCTCCTACACTATCTTTTTCTAATTTAGTATTATAAATTTTTCTAATATTTTTGGTTCAGCGAGAACAATAATTTGTCATATACACTTATGCATCACTAATTACTCAATTGATATTTTTAAGATTAGATAAGTAAATATATATATATATATATATATATATATATATATATATATATATATATATATATATATATATATATATATATATATATATATATATATATGCATATATATATATATATATATATATATATATATATATATATATATATATATATATATATATATATATATATATATATATATATATATATATATATATATATATATATATATATATATATTTTTTTTTTTTTTTTTTTTTTTTTTTTATGAAATGCCACCCAGCCATCATCTTTCCCCCCTCTCTTCTCCCCCTCTTTTTTTCAACCTCTCCCCCTCGTTCCCCCATTCTCCGGAGGACTTTTTAACTTAACTGAGAGAGAGAGAAAAAAATTATATATATATATATATATATATATATATATATATATATATATATATATGAAACATATTTTGCCCCTGGCCGGTTTCGAACCTAACACACATAAATAGCGTGCCAAGGCGCTACCACTGAAGGTCTAAAATAAGAAGCCAACCTCTCGGCTAACTGCTAAGCTAGAAAATGAGCGCATTTTTCAGATTTTTTTTTCTTAGATTCGAATCCCGACCAGGGCAAACTTTATTCATATTTTCACGTAAGTTAACGTGTTTATTGCATCATTACTGATGCTTGTATAAAATGGGATTGAAATAATTTGTGAAAAAGAAGCCACGAGTGAGGTTGAAAAGAAACGGTAAAAAGAACAAAAAAGCATTCATAAGAATGTGATCACTCCCTAGCTTAGCAATTAGCTGAGAGGTTGGCTTCTTCTTTTAAACCTTCGGTGGTGTAGCTGGTAGCGCCTTGGCGCACTAATTATGTGTTTTAGGCTCTGAAATTTCTTGAGACGCGGAGAATCTCTGTGTCGCCATTCCATTAGTTGCTATTTGGTCTGGGGATCATAGTGATGAAGCCAAGTTTCATCCATGGTGACTAAACGAGCCATAAAAACTGAGTTCTCGCTGAAAACCGGTCCAAAATCGTCTTTGATGTCGTCACGTACATGCGCTTTTGATCTGCATTCAGACATTTTGGCACCCATTTTACGGAAAGCTTTCTTACGTCCAGAATGTTGTGCATTATGTGGCCAACTCTTTTGCATGAATCCCCAGTCTCAGTTATGACTATGGCTGAAATCCGGGGGTCCTCGAGAATCATGACGTGCACAGTGTCGGCTTTGTCCTCTGTGGTTGCGGAAGTAGGCCATCCTGACCGCGGTTCATCTGTGACCCCGAAATGACCAGTCAAAACCTTAACACCTTGATTTTCATTGTGGAATATGATGAGCAGTCTTCCTTCAAGATTTCCTTCATCTTACTATGGATTTCCGCCTCTCCTTTGCCTAGCAAGAGGGGGAATTTCATGAACAACCGTGCTTAAATATTACAAAGATCCTCTGTAGGAGATATCATTTTAAGTTAAATCTTCAATCAAGAAAAAGATATATTGCACCCTATATATATATATATATATATATATATATATATATATATATATATATATATATATATATATATATATATATATATATATATATATATATATATATATATATATATATATATATATATATATATATATATATATATATATATATATATTCATTCTAAATTGTTTTCCACCTTCCTTTCACGATACCCTTAAAGCCAGGAACTATTCAGCACCCTCTCGTACTCATTCAACAATTTAAAGTTTGCACCTGTTAGGAGACATCTCCTTTTATAGGTAAACTCTTCAGGGATTTTAATAGAAGTTAGCATTGATTCTTAGTTTATAAATGTCGAAGGCTATTTGTTTTCTAGTATTATTTTTTAACAGTCTGTGGGCATAATTTCTATTAATATATTCATTTAAGCATTGTCGTCACCGTGGCTCAAGCGGTAGCGTCCGCGACTCTGAGGCGTCAGGTCGAGGGTTTGCGCCCCGTCACGGTCTGAGGTTAGCAAGGGCATGCACTCAGGGTAACGATGACACCTGCCAAAACAAGTCCTTCGCAAGAAGGCAACCGTCCTAGCCCTTGGTAGAAAAGGGAGTCCGTGACGCAAAACCGGAACCGGAACATTTTCATGTAAGCCATTAGCGTATACCTGTATTAGAAATGCTGAACTCTCCTTAAAATGTCCATTTATTTAAAGGTAGTTCAGAACTTTCCACCTCAGATATTTATTTGCTCATCATGATATTCTCTCTCTCTCTCTCTCTCTCTCTCTCTCTCTCTCTCTCTCTCTCTCTCTCTCTCTCTCTCTCTCTCTCTCTCTCTCTCTCTCTCTCTCTCTCTCTCTCTCATTATCATTATTTTAATTATTATTATTATTATTATTATTATTATTATTATTATTATTATTATTATTATTATTATTATTATTATCATTATTATTATCATTATTATTAATATATTGTGCTACATAGTTGCTAATAATACTTAAAATGACATCTTTCTCTTTTCCAGGCGGATGGGGCTGGCTGATCTGCGCATGTGTATTCGTGGTTCATGTTCTCACAACGGGTCTCCAATTCTCTTACGGTGTTCTGTATACTGATCTCCTTGAACACTTGGGACAAGAACACACAATGACTGCAGGTAAGTAATACTGCTCTTGGCTGATTTCATTCCTCTACATTATACTTCTTCTTTACTAATGTTATGACTCGTACTTTACACCGAAAACGACGTGTCAGAAATGAAGGATTGAGAAGGAAGAACTTTGTTTTAGAATATTTCTTCGTGCAAAAAAAAAAAAAAAAAATTACTCTGTCTATATTAAAAAAAATTTACATTTTTCCAGATATAGATTTGGGGAATGATTCAGTGGTCTGGATGAAATGTTACACGACGATATATAATATAAATATTCTTCATATTCATTTTAATAGATCGATTTACGTGTCACACACTAGTATTCGAATGGGGGTGGACCATACAGGTTGGAGCTAGGGGATGAAGAGAATGTCTTCCATACCTCCCAGCGGTGAGATCAAATTCCCATTAGGCAGGCTTGTCACCTCCTTAACGCGAGTTCGTAACATATCAATAACTATTATTATATTACTAAAAATCGTACTTTGTTTGTGTACGCGACAACACTATAAAATTATCATGAATTATTCGAGTTTGTAATATTTATGGTATTTAAATCAAGGAAAGTGCATTGAATCACGTTTTTGAAATATGCTTCAGTTTCACTTTATTGCACTGTTTCACGTTTCAGTAAAACTATATTACATACTGAATTTCAATGCATATTCACTTTTTCACGTTTTAATGGTGTGGAAAATAATAATTCGTGAAATACAAATGAACACTGCAAAGTGAAGTGTAGGTCAGATGTGTTATTGACTAGTAGTTATTTGTGCATATGTTAGTTTGTTTGTTTTATACTCACGTACAAACCATCTTGTATTTGGGTTTTTTGTTGTTATTAGTTTAAACTTGGTTGGACATATGAAACGACTTTATATATATATATATATATATATATATATATATATATATATATATATATATATATATATATATATATATATATATATATATATATATTAATCACTTCGTCTTCCTCTGCTCGTTTTGAGGCCTTTTCGTGTTTTTCTTCACTCGTATACCTTTGTTCAAAGCCTCTCTCTCATGTTTACTGTCAATAACTTTACATTTATTAGGCCCTTTATATTTTTGGCCGTGAATGTAGCAATTCAAAATTACCATACCACACATTGAAGATGGATGTATGTGTGTGTGTGTTTGTATATATATATATATATATATATATATATATATATATATATATATATATATATATATATATATATATATATATATATATATATAACTGAAAAAATAAACAACTATAAGTAGCAACTCGTCGAAATCAATGACATTCCTTTTAACAAACGATCCGAATATGACATCCGAAGTATGGCTATCACATTCTGGTAGATTTCAAGATTCTCTCTCTCTCTCTCTCTCTCTCTCTCTCTCTCTCTCTCTCTCTCTCTCTCTCTCTCCTCTCTCTCTCTCTCTCTCTCTCTCTCTCTCTCTCTCTCTCTCTCTCTCTCTCTCTCTCTCTCTCTCTCTCTCTCTCTTCCGTTAGTTTTGATCAAACAAATTATGAATGAGTACTCAACTGGACATGTCAAGCAACTGAATACAGTCAAAACAAAAAACAAACTCGATTGTTAGTCACGAAATTATTTCCCAAGTTAGTCTCGCTTTCCAGCCACACCGATCCTCAGTGATCTCAGTTGTCTCAAACCTATTTCCATACCCCAGTTATCAACCTCTTACAACGCACAAAACATTCAAAAGCATTTTTTTTCCCTTGCTCACTACCAAGGATATCCTATTTTGTCGCCTCCTACAACATTCAGTGAATAGAACTAACAAACAAACAAACAAACATTTATTTCGATTTTTTTGTGGGATGTTCTCTCCTCGAATAAGAATTAAACAATAAAAATCAAAATAATATGAAAGGAAAACAGGGAAACAGCGTCGATAAAAGATAATTGCAAGGAAAGAAGACAGAATAAGATGAAATATTTTGTGTAGGCATAAAAAGAAGCCTCGAGAATATAGAAAACCACTTCTTGAAGAATAGAAAATAAAGGATTTTGGAATAGTATCCAAAGAGAGGAATTGGACAGATAAGTAGTTTATATTGAGCTGGACATTCTCACAGATGCACCCACGAGACGTCCATGTCTTATAACCTAACAAGATGAACATATCCTTGTGGAGAACTGTAGCCTAAACTCACATCAGAATCGCTGAGAACGAGAGTGATGTTGTCTATTGAGTATATGCATTTAACGAGCATGAGCATGAACACTTTAGATGCGAAGGGCAAAATAAAATGAGGTTTTCTAGTCCGAGTAAATGTATACTTGCTCTCAATTACTTTGAGTATGAAGGTGTTCAAAGAAACCTCTGTACTTAGACTTCTATGAACGACGTCGATATATGAAGAATATTTCTCTTATTACTTATCTTACCAGATTTGACATGCCTACTTCATATGATATCTGACTTTCTGTATCCAAAATAAGTAAATAAAGCCTCATAAGCACGGGTTCGATCCCTCCACGGGACGTTAAGTAGGACATCCAGCCTTAATCTCTGTGTTTGCACCTGTCTGTCCATCCTTATTGGAATGGGGACAAATTGTAATACATTAAACTAAGGACGATATATACCCTCTTGCAATAGGCTTTAGGCATGTAATATATAGTATAATGCTTTTTTAACCACTACAACGAACAAACCGACGTGGACGAAATTATAGTGTGTGAAAAAAAAAAACGAAAAAAATATATATTATCATAGTTCACTGGCTGTACCCGTCTCCTATTATAGTAATATGCTGAGTGAGCGGGAGAAAGATTTTCCTGGAAAGATCTCTGAATATATTCCGAAAATAT